>VZTJ01001954.1:927099-961698 GCA_013397795.1 Orthonyx spaldingii
AAAAAAAAAAAAGCAGAAAAGAAGAGTCTGGCAATTTATTCAGACCAGAGGTAGCCCAGAATATTGTACGCTAGTGTGGCATTGCTATGAGAACCAGGCTGGTGGCCAACCTCAGTGCCATGCAACTTCAGTGATGTGTGCTTGCAATAATTTCCATAATACGAGTTGCAATGGGAACAGACGGGTAGGATGCACAGAGGTTACTTGGAGTACCTATCATAGTCACAAGATATCAGTTCAGCCTGATATAGTAACAAACACCCAGTAATTAGTCTGGGTGTGAAAAAGCAGCCCTGCCAGAGCTGTAGGTCTGGACTATAAATAGGTGGGCACATGGACTTCTAGTATTTATTGAAGACATTTTACCCCTCCTGCTTTGGATTAAAACCATCAACCTTTAGAAAAAAACACCAGCAACTCAGTCAGTAAAGGATTTTTAAGTCCAGAGACAATAACAGTCTCGAAGTGGGAAGTAGGAAATGTAATTGCTGCTTCTCTTCTCCTAGACCTTCCCCTTGAACAATTTGTCATATCTGATTGAGGCTAGCTGATTTTATAGTGCAGATGACAGGTCTAGGCAGGCAGCACTGCTCGTACAGTAGGACTAGGAGGGAAGCCCAGGTAAATCTGTGCCAGCTTATGAAGTTAAAACAGTTTTGCATATGAAAAGGAAACCATAACTAATTAACACCAGGCAGGTGGTCTAGCTGGAAAACTAAAATCCAAACTAGGTCACAAGGGAATATGGGACTTGGCAGATGAAACTGTAACTGAAATCATCTCCTAAGACCAGCCAAGTGAGAGCAGAGCCAACTACCCTTATGAAAAAATATGCCTGTGCTAGTCATTTCTGGGAAAAACAAGCCAAGGACAAATGACTGCAGCTCTTAGAATGAGCATGATTACATTTAGTCTTCAGGGCTTTGTTTCTGAAAGAGTTTTTGTTAAATGCTAATCTTATTTGGTCAGATTCACAGTGAGATCAAAATCAGTTTTCATGGTGCTTTAAGGGAATCAGCAGGGAAGATGATTGAGGGTATCAAGTATTAAAACAAAAAGAAGGGTGTGAAAATTTATGTCAAATTTTGGTGGAACTTGGAGGAAGCAATAGACCCTGCTGAGTTATGAAAGCAAAAGCAGATACCAGGAAAATACAGAGCTGGCTGTATACCAACTACAGTATCAGGGACTGTAACCAGAAGGGTGGGAGAAGGTTTTGTTTGGAGTAAAGAAATGGAGAAAGTGAGATTTGTGAGGTGAAAGATTCTGCTCTTTCACTGAAAGTAATGACTGAACAAATACAAGCACAGCGTCTTAAAACTTACCATGAGTGGCGTATGGACATTGGGAAACTGAGCACCCAGATCACATATTCAATTGGTGGCCCTTAGGGATACAGAAATGATTCCGTCCCCTCAAACTCCTGAAATGTAATCCTATGACATACCTAAACGTTAAAGCAGACTGATGGAGGCTCACGCACAAGCTAAAGAAATAGGTGATAGATTTCGACTTTTAAAAGCTTATGAGAGCTTGCAAATGTGCAATGTAACAGCATGTACAAAGCCCCAGCTATTCCTGCTGCTGCAGGTCCATTATTCCACTCAACTCACTGTACCTGTGGTCAGAATATGTATAATTCTCCATGTGAAAACCTTGAGCTGTGCATTTAAAACACGCAAAAAATACAGCCCGTAAGATCAATTGACTGTATTTTAATGGAGTTCTTTGGCAAGCAATTCAGTGAAGAGCTAATTGTAATCAGCAAGCAGAAGTAGCTCTTTAGCTTTAATCAGCCTCATGGTACCATTTATACCTTCCACTATAAACACTATTATGGTAATTCTATAACAATTCTCATTCATACTTCACTAAGATCATGATTGTTCTACTTTACCCTGCATCGCTTACATGCAGCCACTCACATATGTATAGCATTATACACATGCCCAAAATACAAAGGGCTGGTCAGTAATGGTGTAAACTACTGCTGCCAATTAAAGCCCATACACTTGCATGAAATCCCTGCCTTTCAAATATTTCTCAGCCATATTTTTTAAATATGTACAAGGCAAGGCACAAAAATAACAAGGGATCAGGGTTTGCTTGTAAAGGAAGTCTGGGACATGGAATGATGCATTCTGCCAGATCAAACTAGAGTACTAGAAGACCTAACTGTCCTTATTTCTCCACTGCCAGCTCACTGGACCTTCTCCGAGCCTTCATTTCCATGCTATGCCGGCCACTCAGGGTATATGAGGCCAGATAAACTACACAACTCATCAAGGTGGTTTGAGCTAATCCACTAACCCTGCACTGAAGTGGATTAGGAAAGACTCACCATGCTTACCGTTGAGACTGTGTTGGCATAGCAAGCATCTTTCAGGGTGAGTAACATCTCCTGGCACCACAAGTCGTGCAAGGTAAATGTGTCAAGCAAAAGAGAAATGAGCCCAAACATAACAACTAGTTCTTCCCTTAGGGAGACAGAAAGGAGAAGTGATTTGTCACAAAAGGCTTAGGAAACTATTTCATCTAGAAGACAGCAGCATGGAAGGGAAAAAAAAAATCTAAGATTGAGAGGACATGAAAAGGGCAGAGTTGATACTAGAAGTTAGAGTGGCAGTATGAGAATATATTTTATAGCTCTTAGTGCATGAGAAGAGCTGTCAAGCTTCTGCATCAGACTGGGAATAAACCATGCAGGAGCTAGACTCCATTTCATCAAGACAAAAGGGAAGTTTAATCCCCCTTTCCTATCATGTTCTCACTAATTAATGGCTCCCAAGACATTGCCCTGCTAACTTCTTTTCTTGTGTCCCTCCAAAAGTCTTCAATTCATAAAAAATAAGCAATTAAAAACCCAAAAAGACCAATCTGGTAACTGAGCAGTCAGAATCTCTTTTCTTTACATGTTCTATTTAAACAATATGCTGACCTTCCAATAGGCAAGAATAATCTCTGAATGGGAGCTAAACCAGCTGAATACCATTGTTTTAAAGCTCCATACCATCACTGATCTGCTGCAGTAAACTATCTACACAAATCATTCAGGAGTCTTCTATAGATTTTGCACAGAAGAATGGTGGACTAATTGATACAGTCATCATAATCTCTATAGAAACACTTCTCATTGTCTTGAGGGAAACATATCTGAATCTGTAAGAACTGTTATTACTTATATTAAAATTATTCTCTTGAACAATTATCATACCTGCAGACTTGGGCATTAAGTTGAAACCAAGTTATTAAAAAACCACCCTGAGGTGATTTCTGTAAACGTTTAATTATTGAGTTAAATAAAACATCAGTTGTCTTTTAATGAAATACATGACTGCATTCAGCCTTTCCCTTAGGTTTACCAGGTGTGCTCAAATGAACACTTAGAGAGAGCTCTGTTATTATCATTTTTACATTTATAGTGCTTGTTGTATTCTAGAGAGAGATAGATGGTAGTCTAAATATGCTTGGACTATTCAGCAATGCAAATGAATATCACAGGAAAAGAGGCTTTAGGAGAATGAAATAGAGAAGGTCAGTGCATTTGGCTCCCACAGAGCAAAGCTGATAGTCTGTACTGCAAACTCACTGCATGGCTGCAGAAAAAGCCAGGCGCTTTAAGAAGAACATCAAGTGTTCAGCATGGGTCACCTAGTCAGACCCTATTCCCAGACCAATTGCAGGGAGATGCCAGACCTGAAATACTCCCAAACTACAGGAAAGGAATGCCGAGGCCTAGACTATTCCTCTGCCAGGATGCAACTGCTGTTCATATGGCAGTGAGCCCAGGCATACTGAGAATCCCATTATGGCTTTGTTGTGCATGCAGTCCAAGGGAAGACAAAATGGCCTGGGAATCACATTATGGAGCTTCACCAGATTTGCCTTAGATGCTCCCATCCCTGTCAGGGCACATGTTGACTGCATATGACTGCTGTCAGGGACAAAGGCAGCACTGGAGACAGTCCCTGCTTTGTGAAGTAGGAGTGGTCCTCAGCAGGAAGAAGTGCTTCACTGATGTAAAGCATCCTCTCTATCTTTAACTAGGAACACAGTGACAGGGTAACATCTTTGTTATCAGAGTGCTGCAAAGTGTTTTGGAACCACTGAAAGTGAAGACAATGGGTACCCTGCAAGGGAAGCACTGTAGGCTTAGACGATACATGGGCTATTGCTGCACTTGGCCCAAGGCACACTTTGGGTGAAATCAGAGTCATCCCATTGGCCTCCTTGGGATTTGGATAATGCCAGTTTGGCTCCCTGACCACCAGGCACAGTTTGTACTGTTCATGCAGATGATATTGTTAAGTTTTCAGCTTGATTAGCTATGCCAAAAAATTGGAGGCTTGAAGGTTAATCTCTTTGAGAGGAGAAATTGATGGTGGAGTCAGATAGCTTGCATGCAGTTCTCTCTGGCTGCAAGCCCTGTGTTCCTAAACCCTGGTAATAATAAGCAGTGGGAGACAACTTTGGTTTTGGCCAAACATGTTAATATTTTTGAGCAGGATCTTACACACCTTTAAGCAGAGGCACAGGCTTGAGTTCTGTTTTGAGAAAGAACACATATAATTTCTGTTACACACTTCCACAGAGGAACTTCATAGATCTTTTCCATCCTTTTTGCAAGAAGGGTGGCAGCTTAGTCCACTTTCTTCAGTGAATTCATGCCCAGCTCATTTCAGTCTGCCTGTTTCACTGTAGCCGTTCCTCACACTGCATGATTTTCTCTATTGCTCTTTCGTTTGGTATCAAATTTTCTGCACATTTTGTGTATTTTATGCACTATGAAAATCAATAAAACAGATTGAACAATGAAACGTTAATGAATAACAACTGAGAGACTGCAGCTGTTTCATTTTAAGTTACTTTTAATCTGCATTACCATAGCCAACAGCATGCTTTTCAGAGACAACAGTTACCAAGACAGACGTACTGTCCTCATCACTAATGATAAATCACTGAAAAATCTACTCAGCTGCAGCACTTCTGTGAATGAGCCCATTTGTCGAAGCTCCTATACCAAAATCAAGGAGTCTCTGTGCAGCATCACTTTCAAACACTCAGATCTATGGAATTGCTCCATGAAGTGACTGAACCAGTGCAGTCCAGGCTCTTTCCATCTTTGCTTATCTGCCTAGGGACACACAGGAAAGTTAAGGCAAACCATCTCAAGGTGGGAAGTACTGCACATAAATTACAGCATGCTAATCCCTTCCACAGATGCTCTCATTTAGGTGTAAAATGGCTTAAGGTTATTGAAATTTCATGCCACCAGGATTTATTTACATTTCCTGTAGGAGGCTGTGGTTTGATGTTACACAATGGACAATGGTGATACCAGCTTAAGAGAAATTTCCCCAGTTAAAAAAAGAACAACAAAAACCCCCAAAAGACCCAAAGCAAAATATGGTCAAAAATACTTTTAACTGATTTTGCAACCAGATCAGTTCACCAATCTTATTCACAATGAAGTCACACAAATAGCATGCTAGAAACTCTCTTTTTCTTTTCAATAAAGTTTGTTCTGGAAAAATTGAGGTTTCATGTCCATGTTTTACTTTTAGCAGTTAAGGATAGTCCCACTGCAATCAATTTTATTCAGTTCTGCCCTATTTACCAGCACAGTAACTGTAAAAGTGATTTTAAATTACTGTCTTAATTAGCTGAATATGTACATACATAGTTAAGGCAGAAATAAGAGAATGTCTATTCACAAATTTCCCTCCTCATCCTGTACTTCTGCAAATCCTTTAAGTATTTGCACAGTTGCCATGAAGCCTAACGCAGAATTAGTGAATAATATGAAGTCAGCAGATTGTCCCTGGTTTGTGAGGTACAATCCAAGAAGAATAAAACTCCTCTTACTGAGATTGGTGCATTTGGTCAGTAGATACCCTGGTCCGGTAAACAGAAAACTCCTGGGATTACAAGTGTCTGTAATCAATCTTCTATCTCTGAGGCCTGTGTGGAGATAGGAAAGTTAGGGACAGAAAGAGAAGACTTGGAACTAGAGTGAATGAGTGCATAAAAAGTGGAAGGAAAGAGTGTGAGAGACCAGTTTTGAGTTGTAGTACTTGAAATTCCCCTAGGAGTTCCAGGAAACAGGCCAGGATCTGGCAATCTTAGGAATTAGACCTGAAAGTGATCCCTTGACATGGGGATGGACTGGAGCTTCTTCCTGCAGTAGGAAAAACTTCATTAACTCTACAAAAAAAAAGCAACAGGAACTACTGAGCTGGTACTGCCCAATCAAGTAAGAGACAATGATCTGTATTCTGCACTTTTCTGTGACTGGACACACTGGATAGATACTGGGAGATCCGCTGTGGATGTACCTGGGACAATTCAGAAATATTAATCTCGATTTCTAATGAATGAGTCAATGCAATTCCAGTGCACCTGAAAATGTTTGGAACTCTTTAAAAATTTACTTTCGCTAAGCCTATTGTCTATTTAGGATTACATCAACATTACTCAGTAGCATTCTTTGAATGATAAACTAGTGTTCAGCTCCCTGGAAAAACTCACCTTGATCTGTATTATCATTTAGACTCCACCTGAAAACCTCATTAATTTAAATAAGCAATAGAGACTGAAATAAAATTCCATTCATGCTTAATTCTCCGATGTGGTTTTGAAAAATCTTTCTTCTTTAGCCAGTCTTATGTTACATGCTGGATGGTCTTTGCTTTGACCACCTCATAAAAAAAGGCTCATAAATACTTTCATGTGTTATTTAAACTAGCGGTACTCCCTGAGGCACCATGCTTTTATTTTTAAAAACCCTTTGTGTATTCCTAAAGCATTTCTAAACCAGTAGCAGAGGTAAATGTGTGTTTTAACCCAGGAAAGCTATGTTCTGTCAATATCAGAACACAAATTTTCTTACTCCGTGCTGATAAGACTAAAACAATTTTAGCATCTTCCACTTGATTTATGTGCTTTTCTCCTAAAAATCATCAATTTCTGATTATGAGTGAAAATAGCTGAAATTATTTTTCTTGACTAGATGTTTTCCAAAAGAGAAGAAGTATTCCTAGTATGCTACAAGCAACACACTGGGAGGCTCTCCCCTTGCTGCTTGGGAATGCTTTGAAAGAAAGAAGGATGTATAAAAGCAGCACCTGGGATGAGTGAGAGCTTGCCTGGAGAACAGTGTGATTAGTACAGATGTGGGGGGCAGTGACTGTAGGCATGTAGAGCAGGTAGGGAGATGGGAATGCAAAATATCACCTGGCAAACAAATATTTTGTTTATCCATACTTGACAAGTATGGATACCAGTAGAACTAAGTTCTACTGCAAGCAGAAGAACCTGTACTCACAACATATGGGCAAAAAAACCCCAAAAAAACAATACAGCAATATTGATGGAATATCACATTTTAAAAAATCAAATGTAAAGTAGGATTTAAACCAAAAATATTAGAAATTACACAGGCAGAATAAGCATCAGGCAATTGGATAAGCCCAAATATACCAGAAAAACTAGAATGGTTCTTCCACATTCCAATTCTGCTCCCAATTTATCTTCCAACAGGGAAAGAAAACCCTAAAAAAAGTCTTTTTGGCTCACAGCCTGAGCGTATTCTTCCTGGCAATTTATAACCTGTGAGCTTCTTTGTATTATTTTAAATCAGATTGGAATGAAATCATCCCAAGTGAGACAGGTATTGTCATCTCAGCCTCCTTGAAAGACCCAGGGTGTAGTGCCCACACAAATATACTGACAATAAAACCAAGACAGAGAAGGATTTCTAAATATTTTCCTTAGATTCTGCTGTTGCAGTGGTGTATTGGGTTTACATGGCAGGTTTTGGTAGAGGAGGGGCTACAGGAGTGGCTTCTGTGAGAAGCTGCCAGAAGGTTCCCCGACATCCGGCAGAGCCAATGCCAGATGGTTCTGGGATGGATCTGCTGCTGGGATGGATCTGCTGCTGGCCTGAATCAATCAGAGATGGTGGTAACATGTTTAAGAAAAAAAAAAAAATTATTGTACTGTTGTAGTTGTGCTCAGAGAAGAAGGAAGCAAGAATATGTGAGAGAAACAGCTCTGCAGACACCAAGGTCAGTGCAGAATGAGGGGGAGGAGGTGCTCCAGGCACCAGAGTTGAGATTCCTCTGCAGCCCACGATGCAGCCCATGGTGAAGCAGCTGTGTCTCTGCAGCCCATGGAGGTCAATGGGGGAGCAGAGATTTGCCTGCAGCCCATACCAGAGCAGCTGGATGCCCAAAAGTAGGCTGTGACGCCATGGGAGGCTCATGCTGGAGCAGGCTCCTGGCAGTGACTTGCAAACCTTTGGAGAGAGGAGCCCATGCTGGAGAAAATTTCCTGCCACAGGTGGAATCTCTTTGGACACATGAAGATCATCTGGTACAAGGGATAACATTTTTGTTCATGGAGTTCATGGCAGTCCCTGTCAGTGCCTGTCAGACAGGTCTTTAAAGGTTCACATTTCTTTAATGGACGAATCCCTATTAAAAAATTTTACATTCTTCAGGAGAACCTGCCAAGCACTAGTTCTTGCTGAGATGCATCACTAAGACTCATTTACAACTTTAGATGTAGCTGACTTGCTAGATCCAATATTTTAGAATAAATTTCACAGAAAAGCATTCACATATTCTTTTTAACAGTTGTTTAATCAAATGCTCATATTATCAAGACTTTCTTTCATTTATCTTCACAGTTTTTTAAAAAAGACACAGAGGAAAACAAAATAAACTCCCCTGATTCTTGCCCAGCCATCTCAATTACTGGGTAGCCTATCAGGCATAAAAAAAGCAGGAAGAAAGAGAGATTTATGAAGAGCTGAAAATTCCGTTTAATAAGAGAGAGAGAGAAAAATGGCACTACAATGATGTAATAACACTGAGCTTGAAGCAGCTTTTTCTGTAAAACTGTTTCTTCCTCCCTCCTTCACACTCAGATCATTGCCTTCAGACAAGAGTAAACCTTTCCCAACATCTTTACCATTCAGCTGGGCACAGTAGCTCTAGGATTCAATTCCAGTTCAAATGTCATGAAATGTGAAAGGCTGCTGGACTGTAATTACCTGTCACTCACCTTGACAGTAGCCAACATGGGAGCCTTGGTCAGGAGCAGAAGTGGAGTGAGGAGCTTTGCTTGTAGGAAGCTTTCTCCTCCAGACACGTTACCAAATTCAACAAGAAATGAGGTTCCTCCTTCACTGCAGAGCAACCAGCCTTGAATTTAGAGAAGTGGGAGAACAGGAAGTGTCACCTCCATATATTTTTGTTGTGTGGTCACCAAGGATGACCATTTTCCCTCCCTCTTATTGCACCCTACACATCACTTGGAAGGCCAGAGTTGGGCCACAGTGGTACCCTCTAAAGGGACACAGAAACTCAGCAGGAGAAGTTGGACTGTCTCTAAAACATCAAGACATCTGGTTGACCCACTGAGATCTACGTGGGATAAAGAAAATAAAACAATTGAAATAGAAGTAACACTACAAACTAAAATGAAAATGTACATACATTAAATATGGACATCACTGAAGCCATTTGACTTTTTTGTATATTAGAGAAATACACAATACCTCACATCTGTAACCTTCCCAGTGTCCCAACACTGGTCTGTGTACGATGTTTTCCTTACTAAGATGTAAGAGACATCAGGTACAGTCAATAAGTCACTTACCTAGCATGACATGGGGAAATCAGAGGATACAATCTGTCTGTCCTGGATACTGGAGCTGTTCTTGTACTTCTTCCAATACACTGCTGTCAACTCACAAGATACCAGCTCACACTGGAAAATGTATTTCCATGAAGTGCATTGGTTGGAGGACAACAGTTGATAAGGATAAGGGCTTTTTCCTGCTGGTTATATTCATACTTTGCTTTCCTAGGCAATATCCAGGGGATGCACATGCTGTACAACACTGCAAAGGGTTCAGTATTTTAGCTCTAGTGCTGCATGGGCTCAGCTGCCCCTGCAAGAGCAGCAGAGGTATAAGTGAAGATCCTCAAATCAGAGAAGGGTCGTACATGGCTGTGCTGCAGTCAGATGAGCTTGGCTGCTCCTGCCATGGAGCACTGCTTGCTCTCCTTTCCAGGGTATGGTTTAAGCAACTATGACAAGATATTTCAGCTAACATGCAATCTAAAATGAACCACAGATGCTGGCATGGCATGCAACATGTTCTCTAAGCCAAAGAACATCTCCTAGCCTGGCTGATCCTTTCTCCCACAAGTAATGATTGATGTTTTTCCATCACTTATGTTACTCAACCTGCTTTTCAGCCTAGCCTAGCCTGGCCTAAACTTTTATTTTTAAAGATCCAGAATGGTTGTTACATAGCATGCATCCTCAACTGCTCTCAAATGAAGGAACCGTAGAATGTTTGCAGACTGATGCAGACATCATCTGGCAAGCTTAAATGCTGTGGCAAAGTAGCAGACACCACAAGTTAGGTTTGTGGCCAGAGGTTTTTACCATTATACTATTTGGTTTTTTGGGCCTTTGGTCTGTTTCAGCAGCTGTCCTGATTAGTGTTACTAAAATGTGGCTCTTTTGGATTCACTGTCTGTGCTACAGACCTGAGGATTTGGGGAGTCCTGGCAGAACTGATCATCAGTGCTGGTGGATAAATAAAATAACATGGTTGCACAGATTCAACTTTTGGCTATGTAGCCTCACATAGCAGTGCCTTTCACTTATATTTGTTTGTCTTCCTCTTTGAAGCAAAAAAACTACAAACCACTGTAGATTTTTAAGAATATATAAGGATGTCAGAGTTGGTTACAGCTTGACTGCTATGGCTCCATAGTTTATTTTTTGATAAGCTATATCATTAACATCACAATCTATGTTTTGGAGAACTGATGATTAATTTTATTTATAAACTCAATCCAATTGTTTCCTCCTGGCATTGCATCTGTAGACAGGCTGAAATTTTGCATGCTGTTGTTAAGTATTGTAATGAGTTTGAAACAAAGCCTTTCTTCTAGCCATAGACATAAATACATTATATTTTGTTTATTTTACCCAGGTTGCCTTTGGGAAACACTGAACATGAAGACAAAACAGAAAACTCTCCCTCAAGTGAAGACATAAAATGAATGAGACATGAGGACCTGACATGTGACTTGATTCAAATTTAACAGGAACCCAACCTGTGTAGAAGAGACAACATGCCATGACAATAAGCCACAGCTCTGTCATATCACGTTCTTGCAGTATTACTACAACAACTGTGAACATAGGGAGTTACTGTTACATACTACCAAGAGACCAAGGTCAATGGAGCTGAGGAATGGGCTCTGCAGATATATGAAGTAGGGCTGCATATGGAATAGCTTGAACCCAGCACACCTGGTGTTGAGGCTGTTAATGGGTAGGATGGGCACAGACCCATCTGCTGCTGCTCTGGTGCTCCCCCCATGGTGTCACCTGACTGCTATAACAGAAAAGCAGGTGATGGGTGGCTAAAATACTAATTTCTACATAAACACAGAATCAAAACAGAGTATCTGATGATGGCTGGGCAGGACACATGGCCCTGGGTCCATTTGGGAACTCCTCATATCTGCACTAATACTGACCACAATGCTAAAGGTGAAATCCAAGTGACAGGGAATGAAACACAAAGGTTAGAGGTCTGGGGAATGCTTATTACATGTGTTTCAGCATGTTCATATGCCAGTTCTGCCACAAAGATACTGCATCTTAGCTTATCTTACTTAGTTACCCTCTTGCAGATTGAAAGCGATTTCATTTGGTTATTCAGGTGGATTAGTAAACCAAAAGGCCAAAACTCAAATCCCAATCCCTCTACTGAATTGTGGAAATAATGGGATTTAACTTCAGACTGCAGCTGTCCCTCATTTTGATTCAAAGTATGTTTGAAGGGGGTCTACTTTCCATTTCCAGTTAGAAAGGAGTGGATTAAATGATTTTTTTCCATTTATAAGAGCCAAAACCTCCCTATACTTTAGACTTCTGAATGAACAGAATGTCAACCCTCAAGTCTAAGGAACTGTAACTAACAGACTGATTTGAAGGCAGCATTCTTAGCTCACATTCAGATTCATGTTACACAATGAAGCATTTACAATGGTCTATTCTTCTTTTACATAACAATTAGGCCATAATTTCAAATAAGATTTTTATTTCTACAAAATTGTTGGCAATTAGTTTGTCATCTGGATAGTAAAACCATCTGTCCAGAATAATTCCCACCAGGAAACTGAGGGTTTAGAAATCTCATGTACTTCCACACTTTAGAACAATACCACAAATATTCACCAGAAAGCCACTGTCTAAGAACTAAACCAAGTGCCTTGTGGAACAGACTCCTTTTGCCAGCATGTTTTCAAAATTACTAGAATGGTTTTAGAAACCTGACCAGAGACAACCTAACCATTCAAAATCCTGCCAGAGACCTGCAAAAGGTTTGATCATCAGTCTATATTTGGTACAGATGAAAGAGTAATTAGAAGCCTGTGGAAAATATTAGTATCCAAATGGTAACTTTTTCTCCACATTTCAGGTGCAGTAATCTCCATCTCAGAAGAGAATGAAATGCATTACATACTATTATGGAAGTATTAAATAGCTTCTGTCTCAGATGTCAATGTTTAAAACACTGGAATATCATGGAATATGGAGGACATTGCACAGATTAGGAAGAAGTTAAAATGGCAAGAACAAGGTCATAAAAGATCAGTTCTTCACAGAAAAAATGTGGTAGAAAATATGTTAAATAAAAGAAAAGAAAGGAGAAAAGAAGCATAAGATCAGTATCTTCTCCCATCACCCAGTGTCCCAGCTCAGGACTTGGACTGCTCAGCAGGAAGGAAGGTAAACACCAAACCACATTTCCAAGCAAAACATGATTCAAGAACCAAATAAAAGTCTCCAGCCTCTGGCTTCAGGCTGCCATAGCACTCGTCAGGTTTGTCTTGCTCCTATTCCTAGTGGAGAAAAAGGGTAAATATTAAGCAAAAAGGCCAGTAAGCTTTAAGGGTCTACTACAGCTACAGATCTGCACAGATGCCCGTAATTTTCATTGAAACCAATGGGCAAACTAATGTCTGGAATTTTTAATAGACAGTTTATGTTCAGGTTTTAATGGAAATGTAGCCTCTGACTTCAGGGAATTCCAATTCTGCTTATACGTAAGAAAGAAAACCACCAAAAAAAATCAGAAAGTTCAGAAACTGAACTTCTCAACTGTCATTTAACACATGCCTGTTGCCTGTGTGAAGCAAGAATAGCCAACAGTAACAAGGGCACCTTCACTCCCAAGAAGGTGCTGACATTGGCTCTGTTACCTTCTCAGCACACCCATCTCCTGGTTTGGTTATTCTGCAGAGAAATGCCCAAAGACATTCAGCAGAACCCTCAGATCTGCTGGTTCACACAGCTGCTGGAGCAATGGAAAGAGGAATCAGGTGGCATAAGAGCAAGTATTTGAGAAATTCTGGACAAAAAGCTTACAGAACAGTGGATTTCAGCTGGACTATAGAAATACCAAAAAGAATGTTAAAATTCACAAGAACTGGCTATTTTCCCCCTTGTAACTGTTGTTTAAAAGGGATATTGCAACCTTCCTAATTTTATTTTGCTGAGCTTTCCTTGTCTTCTAGAGAACTAAGTATATAGTTTAGGGTTGTTTTTTGTTCCAATTCCCCTTTGAAAACTTCCTGTCTTAAAACAAAAGGGTTCCAGGCAGGCTCTTACTAGGTATAAATTGTGTGTGGTTTAAATTGAATTTCAAACTCTCATTTTATAGTAAGGTATCAGGAGCAGTCTGAGAGGATTTACCTGCTGTGTAGTGGAGATACTACTGGGCTGACCCCCTGTGACCCCAGATTAGTGACAAATACCAAATGGCATGTAAGTAGACCTCTGATATCTATGACACAGATGCTCTACTGAATTTTAAGTGAGTCACATATAAATAATGACTGCACAGATAGATTTAGGAGCTGGAACATGAATTTAATGCAAAGTTAATAATCCCTTCTGGAATTATTGCATTTCTTGAGGTAAAGGGGAATGTTATGATTTTGTTTCTATTCAGTTGCTTGTCTTGGTACTGGGAACTGCACTTGTTTATTCTGGAGAGGTGTTTTGCTGATTTTGGCTGGGACAGAGTTAATTTTCTTCTCAGTAGCTTGTATGGTACTGTGTTTTGGATTTGGGCTGAAAACAGTGTTGGCAATTCAGGGATGTTTCAGTTACTGCAAAGCAGTGCTTGCACAGAGTCAAGGCCTTTTCTGTGCTTCACCCCACCCCACTCCACCAGTGAGCAGCTGGGGGTATGCAAGGGTATGGGAGGGGACACAGCTGACTCCAGCTGACCAAAGGGATATTCCATACCATATGGCACCATGCTCATATAAAGCTAGGGAATGAAGAAGGAAGGGGAGGGGGGATATTTGTAGCAATGGTGTTTGTCTTCCCAAGTCACCATTATGTGTGAGCCCTGTTTTCCTGGGGATAACTGAACACTTGCCTGTCCATGGTAAATTGTGATTTAAGTCCTTGTTCTGCTTTGCTTGTGTGCACAGCTTTGGTTTTACCTATTAAAATGTCTTCATCCTTCCAATTCTCTCTCCCATCCAAATGTGAGGGGAGTGAATGAGGGGCTGCATGGGGCTTAATGACCAGCTGGACTGAAACCACAAGAGGAAGGAAAACAGGTATTCAGTCCATCCAGTGGATTTTTCTGAGGAGAGCTATGGGCATCACTGGATTCAGTGGTGTGAGCACATGCCTCAGAGGCAGGAGCCATGATTTATGTGCCACTTCCCAGGACTTTCTGTACTTAGCATTAAAGAGCTACAGAGAGGCAAAGTGGTTTTGCTCTGCAAACATCATCCTTGTGTACTTCACTGAGAGCCTGCACATTCGCACTTCTCTTTTCTTCCGCTCCCACAGAACTCCTCCAGCTCTCCAGAGCATTAACAGCAGGCAGCCTCCCACATAGCTCTGGATAGTGTTGAAAACAGACTTGGCTTAAAGTCACCTGTATCCTGTGCAAGTGGTCACTAATCACTAAGCTTCTGCAGAGAGGGTGAGTAGCGGGTGCCACACAGGATACGGGCACCTCCTGCCATGTTCCTCAGCATGGGCAGCCTCTGGTCCTGCACAGGAAAGGAGTTCCAGCCATCAGTCAGGGGGCAAGATGTGTGCCCAAGCTCCTGGTAAGGGCAGGATTTTGTGCATAGTTCTGGTGGCAGTAGCTGCTCCTCACTGAGGCTTCCAGTTCTCTCCATGAGAGCATGCAGACTAGCAGAAGCCCTGCATGTCCTGCTGGTGGCCAGCCACAGTGACAGTTAGCTTTGCTGAGCCTGAGTCCTAACAAGATGCCTGGGTTATTCTGTGGCAGAGCCAAGAAATTAATTTGCCTTCCTAAAAGTAATTTTCTCCATTCTGGACAACTCAGTATTCTTTCTCACTCCTTGCTTTGCATCAATTTCTCCGGGATTTATTATCCTACACTTTTCAAATCAATTTATGTTTTGTCTTTTTCTTTCTAACTGCTTTTCACCTTCTCTGCACTATATCGCCCATCACTGCAGTCTCAGATAATCTGCTTAATGTGATATCTAGATCTCCCTTCACTTCCATGTCAAATTTGACATGACTTGGCAATGAAGAAAATGAAGCAGACTAGGGCTTCCTTTGCACATGATTCAATTCCCACTTTAGAAAACATTGCACCTGTGCATAAGACTGGAAATAGCACTGTGTCAAAGGCCAGCCCTTCAGGAAGCAGTAGAGAGCAGTCCATGCAAAACATTTCAAAGTGAGGGTGAGAAACAAAACCCAAGCCACAAATACATCTGTCCAGCATAAACACTGCCAGCGCTGGTGAAGCGATAGGAAGGGCAGATGACTAATAACATACCTGTGCCTACATCTGACTTCCATGTTAGCTGGCAACATCATGTGGCTTCCATGAGACCTGGAGATCTGCATTTTCCTTTAGATCAATCCAAATATTTTGTTTTTCTTCTGCTGTTCTAATACCATTAGTAGGAACAAGCAGCCACTTAAAACCCAGAAATGGCAATATAGAATATTAGTAAAAAACAAACAAAAAGATTTTCCTCATGTATCAGAATGTGGAAGTTTATTTACACTCGCACAAACTGAAATGCTGATAGTTACAAAGATGGATGATTTGAGCAGTCAAATGTAAGAGCTTTATTTCTCTTTCATAGCTGTGCTGGAGAGTGAGAGTAAGGTGCATTTTCTATTGCAAACCATTTGCCTAAAGTCACTTGGGCAAAAGGTTCAATGATACACCATTTTAATTCTGCTGTCACAACAAAGCTTGGCAACATATATGTCTATCTATATTTGAGTACCTATATATGTATGTATATATATGTATGTGTATACATGTATGTGTGTATATATATGCATACATATACTACAGAGACATTCACACAGTTAATAGGCTGTGGAGGGAATTCAGGACATGTACCCCAGAGATTTCCATCTTAACTGTGTCCTTTCTGGCACATGAAGGTGAATCCCAGTAGTACAGAGGTAATGGGGATAGGGCAGGAGTTTAGGAGGAGCCAGAAGAGGGATGGCAACCAGCCTCCCCTGGATTTACACCATCCTCACCTGAGGCCCGTATTGAGTTATGTGCTGTTGTCCACCATGCAGCGGCCAAGCTGCAAAGCACACCATGAAGTTGGTGTGACAGGGTGGCCAGGAGACTGTGGGAACTCTCACTGGTCTCTCGTCCCATCAAATTCCTGGGCACAATGCTGGGCAGCTGCTGTACTGGGTGCCCCACTCAGTGACCCTCCCTGGTTACCTACAGACCCTCTTTGCAGTTGCAGCCTTGAAACCTTCACACCTCTTCCCTATATTTTTTTTTCCAACCTGGGAGAATGACTGTTTTCCCCTAGATTTTCCCATTCTCTTCTAGCCCTTTGCCTGCACAAGAGAGCTGGATGGTTTTGGTAGAGTCAGTTCCTGGCTAAATGGAGAATGGCAAAAGTGGCAGCTGTGCAGCCTTGCTATTGACAAAGGAAGACTGGGACAGGCCTGTGCCTCTCCCTTGGCATATGACACCAAGAAATGTGTCTCTTGATATCCATCCTCTACTCATGTTGCAGGGCAGAATTCAACACTGAGAGAAGCAGAAAACTGAAGGAAAAGGCAAAAAAGTTTCTAACAATATTTTATTGACTTGCGTTGCAAGCATTTTTGAGACAAAGGTACCACTCACTGAGCATGCACTCCAGTCATGAAAGACATAAATAATAATAACTACTATTCTTAATTTCAATTTCTTGGCACTACCTCAAAGTTACATGTGTGTTATTCTTAGAATGAAATCATTACAGCTAAATGTTTTTTATCATTGAGCATCTAAGAAATGGAAACTTCAAGCAGTATTGACATGTTCCAAAAAGTGGACCCCAAGTTTATGAGCTGCCTACATGATCTCCTTCACTCTGTAGGACTCCTTGCTTTCTTACAAGATCTTGTTTTAAGAAAGGTCTTCATTTGATGCTCCTTAAAAAATAATTATTTTTCTGAGTATTGAGATGCTCAGAAAGAAAGGCATTGACTTCAGAAGGGATTTAAGTGCTTACTTCATTGGACTAATTTCCAGCATCATTAGTGCTTTGCTGAAAACATGTAATTCAACTCTGAGCAGGCAACTTCCATGGTAGTGCCAAGTACATAGAAGTGTCTGGTCTTGGTTTTATGTCCATTTGTTAGGTCTCACTAGACCAGGAAGTGAGCATAAGTCATAACCAGCTGTCAAGGCTCTCACTGATGGGCAGAGAAGTAAAGAGGGATCTTCATCAGACCATGTGTGTATAATAAAGCATCTGCTATAAAATGGTGGTCACTGCCACTCTTCCCAATTTAAAGGGGCAGCCCTGCTCTGCGCTTGGAAAAATTAAATACCAGTCCTGAATTCACAGATGCTCAGGCCTGTGGGACCTCAGAGGATGGGAAACTTCTTGCAGCCCTGAGTGAGATGTCTGAATGGTGGACTCATCATTCAGCACATGGATTGTTTTGGATGATAACGGCACCATGGTACCTAAAGGTCAGGCATTTGCTTCTGTGAGTCACTTAGAGACACATTTCCAGGACACCAAGACTTTATTCTGCACTGACTGTCTCTAGCTGCTGCTAATAAGCAAAACAACTGCTGCTCATCTAACTGAGTCTTCTATAAACTAGATGCAAGTATCCTTTAACCTTATTATTATTATTATTATTATTATTAACATCTCAGCTGGGCACAAGAAGGTGAACAACTTCTCTGTCTTGGGACAGCACAGAGATGAGAGATGTCTCCTCATTCCTGATCCAGAGGGCAGAAATATCACAGACTTGCATACAAGACAATTGTTTAATATGTTCACAAATCAATTTTATTAATTTAAAACAAAATTAATGAAGAAAAATTCTGTACACGATTGTGGACACAACACACTTTTTGTACAATAAGGCCCAGATAAACTTTGTTATTTTTTTCAGTCCGCAAGTGACTAAAAATTGAAAAGAGCCAAAGAAAAAAAAAAAGACAACCAATCCCCCCCATCACTGTCTACTTTGCTTGAGGAAAAAAAAGGCTAATTATAGTCTCAGTTCTAAAAACTACCCACAATGTGCTTTATGTACATCTGTGAGTACTGCATGAGTTGCAGCACTCATACTGGGTAAAGCACACGTGCAAGTCTTGGTAAGATAAAAACCTCTCTGTTGGTACTAAAGCAATCCACAAACATTTTATTCTAGCAGCAATATGATTCCTCCAATAGAGAAGGGTGTTGATCTGTAGCTACATCGGTGCTCTGTAGCTTTGCAGGTAGCTGTTTTGAGGCTGGTGGTTTTTTAAAAACACAGAAGAGAGAAACCAGAAAATGAACCAACAAAGGTGAGGCTTCTTTTTAATAAGATATTTAACTGGGCAAAGGGAATTGGTACAATTCAAGCCAAAAAGTCAGACTAACAGTTTATTTAACCAAGTAGCTCACAGCCTTCAAGATCAGAAAAGTCACAAGTCACAGACAGACACAGTCTAGGTTTGTCCTTTAAGTGAGTACAGACAAAAGCAAATTTTAACTCCTTGGTGATAACCATTTCAGCATTTCCATTGCCGGCAATGGATGTTATATCTTAGGAAAATCTGACTCCTGGTGGAAGAGGATTAAAAAACTTAAATGCATATGAGTATTCTTGTTTAATTTCTTCAAAATATTCTCATTTCTAATTTCTAAAAATATTAGTGATGATAGTTTCCTTCATTTTTGGATGACACAAAAGCTATTCAGTACCAAGGTTCCAGTTTAAGTTACATCTTAAAATAGATTTGTGTTCTTTCTCTATTTTCTTTATGGAATGACTCTCCTAATTAATTTTTTAATACTCTAAAAAAGGGTTAATATGTTAACTTTAAAAGAGGAAACAAAAAGACAATAAAGGCCTCCTCTTCACTTGTGTTTTATCTGTATTTCTTTTGACCGGGGGGACACATGAAATCAACCTTTTCATAATCAGAGTGGGTGAGAGAAGAAAATGGCAGAGAAACAGCTGAGAACAAAACCCAATTCCTATTGACACTTGACATCCATGCGTTTGGTCTTGACAAATTTATCTAAAAAAAATCCATTATCTACATATTTATATCCAACACATTGATAAGGCACTGCACAAGTTTGTGCACACGTGGCCTCATTCTTCACCAACAAGGCATTACTATCTTCCAATAGCATTTACCTTAACAATATGTAAAAGAATCATTCATTATTACAAATTTACACAAAAAAATTCTTCCTGTACATGATTGTCTCAGTGATGTACCTATTAGTTTAAATTAGACATATTTTAAACTACTCTGTAATGTGCTAAAGTCAAAAGTAGTTGCTGTACCATAAGGCAAAGGCTTATAATAGCCTTTAATCCTATTATACATATCCTCAGTTATATGATGTCAAAATATAGTCTGTTCATAAATAAGTAAAGATGTACAGAGTACCCTGGGTATGAGAAACCAAAAAGTAAACCTTCTTTATAAGAAAATTACTCCACTGGTATTTTGTAAAATCTCAGTCTTCATTGTGCAATCAAGTTGCTGTGTTGAAGAAATGATGTGTGTCACATTGAAGAGGCTAAAAACTACAAAGCATCTGCAGGTCCTTTTTTCTTTTCTTCACAGGTATGAACCTCTTACTTCCTTTTCTTTTTTTTCTTTTTTTCTTTTTTTTCCATTTTCTTTTTCCTTCTCTATTTCTTTTTGGTAGCAGATAGGGTAAAGATGAGTTGTTCAAACACTCGCATGGCTTATTTTCATTGGACTCGCAGTACCGGAGCCAACAGCTGTTCTGAAGAAAAAGACATGCTCCTCCGTTTACTGAAAGGGCAAGGGTTAAGACCAATTGCAGCTGTACGTCAACATGTTGAAATCACAAAGTTCTGTAGTCCAATGCTGACACAAGACACAGGCATCTCATCCACGGGCAGAAGGAGGCTCTGAGGTTTGAAAGTGCTGCTAAGCTGCTACAAGTACTCCAGTTCCAAGGCATGGTGAAGGGCCATAAGGTCAGAGTGGCTCGAGATCCTCCAAAATGGCATAGCATGCTGTGAACAGCACAGACAACATGTAAAAATAACCCCAAGCATTCTGGTATTTAGACCCACCCTTTGTCTTTCACAGGGATAAGAGAACACTTGGGGGAGAGAAAGAGAGCTCGTAAAACTGTGAGTCCTTCATGTTTGTGTCTGGTTTCTCTGACCCACCCCTAAGCATGAATTCTCAATAACAGCAAATCTATTTACAATAGGAACTACAGCAAACACATCAGGAGATCATAAGGAAGTGGGGGGGGCTTCTAATCTCTTTATATGAAAAACACATTTCAGAACATTGCAGAAGAAAATACTACCTCTGGAAAAAAGTAAGACAACATATACATGAAGCATGTGGGTAGTTTGAGGAAGGGAACAGAAAGAAAATAAAGAAAGTGAAAGTGTTGTTTACTATAAAAATGTGTTTGCTCGTTGTAAAACTACTCCTGGCAGATGAGTTAACAACAGAGAAATGGTGATTCAGAATAATAATTCATGTGTTGCTGACATCACTTTGAAAAGAATTTTATCCCAGTGGCTTGTATAACATTGGTCATTGCTAACACTGATCTTAAAACATCTTTTCCATATGGGACATTAAAATAAATACATATTTTTTTCCTATTAGTTGTAATAAAATCTGTCTGGAGAACAAATACTTTTGCAAAGAACCTGAACAAACCAAAAACACAAATCCCAGGAAAAAGCACAGATTACCTCATCCATGAAGGGTAAAAACCTAATTAAGAACTATCTTTGTACTTGGAACTAGGGATTATAATGTCAACAAGAACTTTTGCATAAATTAAAAAAAAAAAAAGCATCAGCTTTTGTCAGGAAATTATTCTATAAATCCCATGGGAAAATAGTTTCAATTCAACAGTATTCTTGAGGCTAACACGATTGTGTTCACCTTCTCATTGGGTCAGTTTGTGTCCTCGCATCTTCAGGAGGCAAACCACGAGCAATTTATTATCACATTAGCTTCTAAGGTCCGCAAAAATTTTATCTATGACTTCTCAAAGAGGCTTTAATCATCCTGCTTCATCAGTTCCCAAGTAAATTCCTAATTCCAGTGAAATCAGTGGCAAAACTGCATCTCCTCTGTCACTTTTATTCTGATCTCCTGTTTTCATTCTGGTCTCAAATTTTAAGTTAGACAAAAATCTTGAAAACAATGTTAAACTCACTGTTTCCAAATGCACGTTTACTGCAATTTTTATACCTGTCTCAGAAGGCAAACACTTTAACACAGAGCCTATCACATTTTCTTTGACATGACACTCATGATCTGAATAAAGGTGCAATATGGATGCATCAACACATGCCCACATTCAGAGTATGCCCAGCTTACAGAACAACGGAATTTCTTCAGGAAGAAAAACAAAATGATGCCAAAGAAAACACCATTGTAAGAGTTTCTGCTCTGCATTGCTGTGCTCTAGATTGTTACAAAGACTTGAGAAACAGCTGACTGAATCTCAGCTTGAAGATAAATTCATGAGCGATGGCTGACAATGGAGAGAACAAACCAAACAAAATCCAGAGACAATTAAGGTGTTTTTGGAAAAAAAATGCTCATGATATTTCCAAAACACTTTTATAGACAGATCCTTTCCTGAAGAAGGAAATGACAAACACTACAACACTTTCTTTTTCTACATCTTCAGTCTGGACTTCCACTGTACTGTCTTTATGCTCCACCAGCAACAGAAAGCAGAAGCAGTTAGCTCACTCAGTTACAACTCCACGTCCCAGTGTCTTCCCTGTTACATTCTACAGGCAGCCTACCCTCTGTGCTCTGTCAGGCCAGACACTGCTGCTTTCCAACTCACAGATTTCCTAAAGATGAACTTCTTGCACCATGTTCAGGAAATGAACCAGCAAGAGCAATACGAAATAAAAATTACTAGTCATGCCATTCTCTGGACTTTGCAAAAGCTTCTCTGCACTTATCTCTAACTTAGGCTGCAAGATCTTTCTGGCAGAATTTGTACTATCTGATAGGGGTACTACATCAAGGACAAAGGGACACAGGCTCGTGCTTGCAGCAGGTTTGTTCTGTGTCTGTCAGATGATTGACAGGTCGGAGATGCTCAGCAGTGCTGCCTCCTTTTCTTGTGAGGCTGCAGCTTCCCTCTTCTCTCTCACACCCCTGCCAGGTAGGACACAGTCGCTCTCCCTGACAGCCAGCCATAGCTCCCTGCTTCTCCTTTTAGTCAGCTTGGCAGCAGCTCTACCTCAGCCTCTGGGGAAGGTGTAAATAACACACCTATGATGTGGTGTGGCGAAGAGTTTGGTGGACACCTGCCTCTGCAAAGTGTCTCTGCAGAAGCCGAGAGTCAAAGACATGGATGCCCTCCAAGGTCATGCAGCAAACCAATGAATAGGGAGAACTATAGGAATAAATTCTTGGCTTCCAGCTCCCACTTCATGTAGCTCCAGCTTTATACTGCTTCCCTAGTAACAACCTCAGCATCACAGAGTGTACACACACCCAGCAGACAGAGCAGTTAAAGACTCTGATTGATTTAACAGAAGGTTTAGCTTCTGCTAAATCAAATTACTGCACCTCTTGCTAGATGCCCATGTGCAATATCAAGTTTTGGATTACCCTGCTTATGGGTCAGCTGTTGATGGTCAAATTTTAAACCAAAACTGTAAGCAGTCATTATTTTGACTGTATCTTTCTATTTCAAATTCAGTTAAGTGTCCTCTGCTTTATTTATGTCTGTCTGTGAAAGGAGTATACCTATATTTACTACATGCAGTTACAGGAGTGTGGAGTGATACTAGAGAGTCTCATGAAAGAAAAGAGGTTGTGGAAGTCTCAGGATTATAATTATTTTCTGTTCTCCTGCATTTAGGCCAAAAAGCCAGCCGCACACTCCCATGAAACAAAGCATGTCAGGAACGTGGTGGCTGTGTGGGGCTGGAATCTGCACAATGCCCTGGCCACGGCTGAATGTGGCCAATTCAGATTTCTATCAGTCTGACCCTACAGAACAGCCTTCAGAGCTGTGAGGAGGGGAAACAAACCTGATACAGATCTATATATATCTATATGTTTGTGTGTATATATAGAGCCTCCCACACATATGTGTTCATATATATGCATGTGTTTTCATGAGGCATGTACACTAATTTTCACCCCATCCAAGAAAATACGATTGTGTGAAACTAAAACCTTTAAAGTAACAAAATTATCACATAAAACCGTATATATCATTCCTGTATTAACATGCACTCTTTATTCACAACTGTTCAGCCATGTCGAAAGTGGCAACACACCCATGAGATGGAAGTATATTTTCTCTTACTAAATGACTGGGCAAGAGATCCTTTGTATATATATGTACTAAACACTGCCTTTAAAAAGCCATCCCTGCCAACACTGAGCATACATATCATGCAGAACACTTCTATTCTGAGCAAAGCAAGAAATGCTAATTTTGCATTTGCTGCTGCTGGAGAATGGATGACAAATGCTAACCACTAATAAATAGGTGGTGAAACTGGATGCATTAATATCTAATGAAACTCTATGTGCTCAATTTCAACATCATCCAAGTAAATATGGAGCTTTTGTCTTTGAAAAATCATGAATTGTCTGGTAGATGATACTTAATAATAAAACATCTATGAACTTTATAATGATTTGATTTTGATGATATTTTGAAATTAAATATGGTGGCAAAAGTTTGAATTTGGTTTTGGTGTAAAAAGCACAAAAAAATGAAACTGTAAGTTTAGTAAGTCTAATAAGTAGAGTATTATTAAACAACCTAAAATGTTAAGCTATTTTATTTCTAAAAGAGAAGCAATTTTATTTTCAGCACATACCTACTAAAAGTACAAAACTTCAGCTATTTTACTCCACAAAATAGTGTTTGCATTAATATGCATGCAGAACAAATCCATTTTTTGACAGCAGCACCAAAAAGTGTAGACTATTCTCTATCCTCCTTCCCTTAAATGAATACATATTTATACAAAAAACTTACTCCCGAGATTTGTGATGGATTTGAATAGAAAACTCATCAGTTTTTGTCATCTTTCACGGTATTTTTGTTGTATTCCTGCCAGATTTGCTAAGCTGCCGTCTTTACTTCCTACCCCAAAGCTGACCAGCACAGTGTGACTGTGAGCTTAAAAGCAGTGGCATATTGGATACCCATTTATATTCTATTTATTGCTCCACAAAGATTTATGATTTTTCCTCACGATTTCCCTCCAAGGCAGCATGACCATTTTGGAGACAAAGGGAGAAGCCCATTTGCCCAGGCTCTCCTGAATCACCTGATGTAAAATCCAGCTCCTCAGTGCAGAGAGCCTTTGTCTCTTCTCAGAAATTAGAAATCCTTTGGAGAATTCTCCTAAGCAGAAAACCTCAGGAGCTGGGTTTTTTCTGTCTTATTAGTATTTCCCGAATATGTCTCCAAAAGCAAAGGCAAAAGATGAGCTCAAACAAAACACAACACAACACAATGCAAAACAAAACAAACTCCAAAACATGAAACAAAGGAAAGCAAAACAAAATGCCGAGACAATGGAGTCCCTGGCAGAAACCCCCAGAAACTTATCCTGAGAATAGCTATGTCACTGCAGTGGCACTGAGGCGTTGGCTCCGACCCACATGGCACCGGCACTGGTGCCAGCAGCTCCTGAGCACCCTTTGGACTTTCGCACCAGTTTCTCTCTGCCCTCCACTCCCTCTTTTCCTGGGGAAGCTGATATGAAAGTAGCAATCTTTGTGTGAACCCTGGTGTTACAGCCAAGCTGGCTGGTTGCTGCACTGATCCAGAACAGTATGATTACTCCTCAATCCACAGTGCAAATATAATGAGAATTTTAATTGTCTCGTCAAATATTTTTCTGGAAGTGACAGCTAAACAAAGGTATTAAATCATAGTTTGACTGATGCTACCAGAAATGTAGTGTATTACATTTACTTACATCAGCCAAAAGAGGTATTTTATGAACAAACTGTTTATCCTAAAAACATTTCTTAGTAAAACAATGATCTTTTAAATGGTATTAAAAAGTTTCTATTATTGAATTTTTATACTAATGACAATAATAAAAAGATTTTAAATCTGTCTTTTTTTTTTCCTACTGTTGTATTGACTCAGGATTTTCCATGAATGATGGACATAAATGAAAATATTGTTTTATGATGAAGCAATTAATAAATGATTGGTAAATTATTTTTAATAATAAACCTTAACTTTCTTACCTCCTAAGCTGGAAGTTCAACTTTTTTTTTATTCACTGAATGAATATAGAATAAAAAAATCTCTGGAATTAAATAGGCTTGAATTTATATGCTCACTTGAAAAGACTCATTACAGATGATGTGCAATCAGTGAAGTGCTATTTAAAGAAGGGTGTACTGTTTATGCTCTAAGAGTGTAAAGGAACGTACATATACAAATTGCTTCACCATGGGCCACACCCCTACAGAAAAGTGCTGTGCAAAGGGGTAACCAAAGACCTGTCCCTTCTCTGAGACTACCACAAAATCTGACATGCTGACAGGAAGGAAGGTGAGAAGGAACCAGCTATCAAGATTCAGGGGATAAGTGTGACAATGGGGTACATCACAGGACAGTTACGCCATTTTGGATTGATGTGCTTTGGGTGATTTTGTGGAGATAAAACTTTTGTTTTGCTTGCATGCTCTCCAGAAAAGGTTCAGGTTTTTACTGTTTTTTAATAGAGCAATACCATTTATTCCTTAGACAGTGCACATGCCTTTAACATGAAGCATGGTACACACTAGGGTTCATTCCCATGCTTGCTCCTCCTAGTAACCCTAAAAAAATGCTGAGGAGCAGATAACCAATAAGACATCATCTGAGTTGGAAGTAGCTCCTCATACTGCAAGGCACTGGGTGTTTTCTGCTCTTGCAGGATGTGAAGGACAAAACTAAAGAGGCAAATCCTGCTTTCACAGTGTGAAATGGTGATTTCTTATTTGGTGGAGTAAGAAGGACAAGAATCACAGAAGCATTTTCCTAAATCAAATTGATAGTTTATGCAGAAAGGCAGGACTGCTGGTCTACTTATTGACTTCTCTGGCATTGCTGCAGCAGATAATTTAATCCAGAGCATCTAACATGCTTTCAACCTGAAAATTCCTTCCACCAAGAAAGAATACACAGAAGTAATTGCACAAAGGAACTTTCTATACTGCTACTCCTCTTAGCGACTGGAAAGGCTTTTTCTTATGCTTTTCTGAATCATGTTTCCTGTTGAAAAAAGCATTGAAATAGATAATGTTACCAAAAGGACTACTCCTGCCATTATCATATACAACACTATTTCACTAAGCAACAGAAAAGGAACAAAGAGAAGGAATTTTTTTTCCCCCCTGATCTTAAATACAGCTTTTAAAATGTAATCATTTGCAGCGGGAAAACATTTCTCTGCAAAGATGAAAGGCATTTCTGAAGGAGAAAGGAGCAAACTGTTCCCGTCAGTCCGCCAAAGGGATATATGAAACTGAGACTCTGCAAAGTGCTGGGACGAGCCGGGAACCTACCCGCAAGGCTTCAGGGGCACGAAACCCAGATTTCATGAAGAAAAACTAGTCAATGGTTGTTAAAACGCCATGTGGACTAATTAGTTTCACTTCTCCAATTTAGAAAGTCACAATGGAAAGAGACAGAAGTATCACAGAGAGTTTTGTGGTGAAAAAGCAGCTGTGTAAAAGCAATTTATCTGTGAAAGGAAGCAAGAACAGAAATGCCCATTTTCCTGCTCTTTCTCCTATTATTCAAATAACCAATGTTATGCCTCATTCCTCCAAGCAGAGTGTGTATCTGCAGACTATCTTGGGTAGAATAGCAAGGCTAGAAATAATGCCTATTATTTCTGAGTGGGAAGTGTTGCTTTTTATGCAGCTTAATTCACATTGAAAAAAAAAAAAGTGAATTTTTCCCTTCTTCTCAGTGGAAAGCAAAAAATAATAGACAGTCAAATAGTATCCGCTGCTCAGTTATCTGAGGTTATGAATGGATGCCAAGCCACAGGCTGTCGCCTGAATGCAGAATCCAAATTATGGACACACAAGAAAACGGAAATTCCTGTATACCTACCCCAGTCCTACATGTCTTTTCAAGGTGTGACATATACGTATTTCATACAGTCAAACAGCACACTGCCTTTGATCAGTAAGAAACACCATATTTTGCTTACATTCATGACATCCTATGTGGTATTTTGGGTTGCCAAGGAAAACAGAATTATTAGTTCTTGGCACAAAAGCCAGGGTCCATTTTCTGGCCCCTTTCTGAAATACATCAAACATACATAGTTTAATGTGTCTTTTGGAGAACAGCAGGGCAAATCATTATCTATAGTCTTACCTGGCTTTCTACTAGATATGGTCAACACAGATTTCATAAGGCAAAGATATCCAACCTAAATGTCAAAGCATGCTGCCACATGTTGAAGAAAAGACGATTTTTCAGGCTCTTGAACCCAACCCTCACCAAAAGAAGGTCATTACCTTTTTTGCGCCTTGTTCTTCTTCGACACCATCCCCTATAACAACATACACTACTTTTCTTCCAAATCTTTGAATTATTCGCTCAAAACAACTTTCCTTTCCTGAAAGAAAAAGATCAGACTATTCAGGGTAGGTGGTGATGGGATGACATTAAATAAGTAACTTTTTAGCCTGAATCTCCCCAACACTTGGAATTCTTAAGTAGAGCTATAGGGAGAGAAGAGTCTGTCCTGCAGGATGGTGTATCAAGGCTGATTGCAGCATAGATATTGCATAGTAGAGGTCCACAATATCACCTTCTTGTCTCATTCCCTAATATGACAGAGGTTTTGTGGGGAATGTCCCTACCTGGAGAATTATCTACCATTTGTTTATGACCAGTAGCCTGATTTGAAAAAATTGATTGAATCTGAGTTGAAATTCTAGCTTTTTCTCCAAAACCTGTGACAAGATTCATCACAGCTCCTAAAACAGTAGTACCCTGACTTAGAAGGTCACTCAAAAGATTTAGATTTAAATGCCTCTAATCCAACACATGGGCCATGTCTTTCATCCTGCACGGGAATCCATTAATATGGGTCATTCCTTTCCTGCACACACCTAGGAAAATGATCTCAGCGCTCCAGTCCTATGCATAAGTACCACAGAATCACAGAAATGTTAAGGATTGGAAGGGACTTTAAAGATCATCTAGTCCCAACTTATTCTGGCATATGCAGGGACACCTCCCAGTAAAACAGGTTATCCAAGGCCTTACCCAAATTGGCCTTGAACACTGCCAGGGTTGGGGCATCCACAACCTCCCTGGACAACCTGTTTCAGTATCTCACCACCCGCACAGGAAAGAATTTCTTCCTATCAGCTAATCTAAATTTCCTCTCTTTCAATTCGTATGCATACTGAGAAGCTTCAGGTACTGGTACTGAGAAGCCAGAAAGTAAGTATACACTTAGAGTTGAGTTTTTTTAAATGTTTCCATTCTGAAAGGTCACTTTAGTCTGGCCATGGGACATGCTAACCTGTGTGCCTACAGTAATGAATGGGAAAAGTTGTGTTTTTTAAAAAGTTATTTCAGCCTCAGAACAGTAAAAGCATAAGAAAAAGTATGATAGAAATTAAATGAAGTTTTCTAACCATCAGAGAAGCCAAACTACTCAATGATACCCTTTTAACAGTAGCACCAGGCATAAGAGACCTCCTAACCTTCCAATCTAAGTTGAAACAATGCTTGAATATTATGAATCATATCATGTTACAAAAATATCATGGATTCCTGTGACAGTCAGTGACAGAACACATTTTTCCTAAAACACCCTTCTATTCCGTGTATGGGAAGTCACAAGCAAGGATTTATTAAAATATGTTTCAATGAAAATGCATATTTAAAATCTTATATTTCAAAGTTATAATTTATTATAAAGTTTTGACCGAGGGCACTGTAACTTTAATGTCCAGAAAACAGTTTTAAATCTTTTATGGTAATGCTTTCAAATTTCTCCATAAAACTCTGAACAAATTTTTGTTTTGTCTGGTTTTAAAAAAAAAAATTAAAAATATCTCACTTTTTTGCCTTGACCATTTGAGCTTGCTGTATTATAGATACTTAAGAACACATGAAAAATGTTTTCATGTAGCCCACAATTTTGAGGGAATCTGAGACAGAACAGATATGTCATAATCACATTAAAAACTACAAACACCGTTGCCATCTGGTCTGGGGTACTTCTACATAATCAGAATAACATCTTTTATACTGAACCAGAAAACAGAAATAAACATTTGCCTGGCTGAAGCTTATTACAGTCAGTATGAAGAAACTTAAATAATTACATTCTGCAGCAAAACATTCTTGCTTCTGGTAAATTGTTTACCAAAATTTGCTCCAGAGCCCATGAAAACAATGGAGCCAGGTCTTACCTTTACAGAATTTCTCCTGCTACTCTGGGGAGACTCCGGTGTTCTGTTCTTACAGCCTACTAAAAAGTCTTCTCAAAGCTACACAGTCCCACAGTTTTGAGAAATGATGAAAAAAAGGCAACTACATTTCTTCCTAACAGAGACTGCACCATTGTTACTAGAGCTATACAAAGCTTTCTGTACTGGATCATGACACATTTGAAAAGCACTTTTAGGATGCTTTAGCACTGTTTCATGAGGATCAGGTCTTACTAATCTCTGTATTTGCTACAGTGAAAGCACATTAGAATTAAATATAGACTACAATACTTTTTTTTTTAGAAATACAGCTTTAAATGTATCATAGCATGATAAAAGTAGCTCACCTATTTTAGTTGCACTGTAAATATTCTCTATGGGAAATACAACCCCTAGTCCATATAATAAGACTTTTGCCAGAGCTGGAATTAGCTGAGTAGTTGTTACGAGAATGTTCACACAGTTTGTCCTATGGAAGAGAAAATGCAAATATCCTTTTTTTAGCAAAGTAAAATAGAAAAAAAAAACAAAACAGAAGAAGGAAAATCTTATCCCTGTCATCAGAACCCCTCAATATTATTATTGCCACTTAAAAAGAACATTTCTTTTTTTTACCACCTTACAGAGGAGCAAGGTGTGTCATGGTCAGACCAGAAAAAGGAATGTGGGTAAGGTCCTCCAGGTTCAGCATTTTTCCCACCAGACTGCATCTTCCACATTATCCTCAGATACCCTAGAGCTTCCTTCGTACTTTTAGTACTCACCTCGAGTGAATGAGGGTGAGTGCTTTCAGTGCAAGTGTTAACCAAGAATCTGTCAAAGCTTCAATTTCTGCTCTTAGTTGTAACCAAGCCTCTCTTTTTGCTGGACCAAGTAGACCTGTGGAGTAGACAAGAGCATGTCTGCACTGGTATTAAGTAGCGCTCTGTCATTTTCCTTTGCTTTCTCTAGCTCAGACAATTTTCCACACATTGCAAACTAAACAGCTCACTAAAAAAACACTACTATGTTAAAAAACGGAGCAGAAACCAGTTCTTCCCATTTCCAACTTCTAATCTGTGTTTGTGAGATCCTCCAGAGTCACTTGCCTCCAACGTTGTTTTTGTAGGTGTTGTATATTTCTTTTACTCGTCTGTAGCGGAAGGCCAGTTTGCGCATCCAGTCCACGCCCCCGCGCACGCCGGTGGCCAGGCACAGATTGGCACTGGTGGCAGCTGCAGGGAAGCCGTCTGTGCCGAAGTTATATGTGCTAGGCAGAGATAAGAAACCCTACAGATTAATAAAACCCAACAGGCTGCACTGAACCACCAGCTACTCACTAGGCTGGGATGCAAAGAAGACAGTTAAAAGAGAGCAGGCTACTGTGAGCATTCCAACAGCCCATCACTTGCCCAGGAAGGAATTTGCAAAGCAACTTTTTATCTTAATGAGCCCTCTTGTACCTTAAATCTTGACCGTTGTCGTCTGAAGACACATCGTCAATGTGAACCTGGTCGCATTCCTAAGGTGACAGAAAGATTTCATAATTTTCTGGATTTTGCAAACCTTGAAAACAAAGCTATAAAAAAATCTATGAACAATCTAGTCATCGGGGATATTTTTAATTTTGGAAATCAGTAGATGGCAGTCTTGTTAAAACAACTATTTTACCTATTCCTTGTGCTCATTTCTTAGAATAAATGCACACCGTCATTAGCTACTACTGTTAAATGGCTTTCCAAAAACACGTTTTTGTGTTTAGAAAGGAAAGTGGTTAAAAACAATTAGCATATGTGTTCCATAAACGTTCTTGTAGCCTTTCAGGTACCTTAAAACATCATGCTGCTCAAAGCTGATTCAGTCAGTGCATAAGTGTAACTGAAACCAGACATTTTGGTAAATGTAACATATTAGAAAAATTAAACCTGATGCTAACCGCCAATGAAATTATGACCTCTGATTGCTGTTGAGCCACACACCAACACAGCCTGAGGCCAGTGTTTCAGAGGAGTGCAGATGAAAAATCTGTTCCTAGTTTGCCATTCATTTGAGAGTTGTGAGTTTCCTTCTCTCTCTTTGGTCTTAGTGCATGAAAGCAGCATGCCAAGATGAAGAAAATATGAACAGAAATACCCAAATCAAAGCATCTTTCTTCAGCAGCTTGTCTTCAAACTAATACAATACATTAAAATTTAGCTATGTCCACCACTAAATTAAGAATCGCAATGTATATTTTTTATCCACTAAAAAACCCCATTAAAACATTACTATTAACATTTTAACTGTTGGCAGGAAAACAAATAAACCTCTGACACTCTAGGTCAATATCAATTCAATGCTTGTAACAATAATGGATTTCAATTATTTTAATAATTTCCTCTTCTCTCTCCTAATGTGAAGTCTTATAACAAATATGATCTATTTTAAAGATGAAAATGCTGCAATTCTTTATTTTTGTGTTGCTTTCCTCTGAACAAATTTTTCTCTCTCTATGGATTTGTGAGGAAGGGAGGGAAGATAGAAGTGGAAAGAAACTCAAACCAGCTGTTCCCTAACAGAATTAAAATCATGACCCTCAACCCTTTTTCTAAAACATCTATTTTCCAGCCAACCCTCTCCCAGCAAGCAGCAAGCTCCAAGGAGGAAAAGACTTTGACCCTGTAACCTTCTCCTCCTCTCCTGAGGTCAACAACCTCAGATAAGAAAAAAGCTGAAGAAGCCTATGTGGCCTCACATGGTGGCTGTGGATTCTAGATTTTTAAAAACATTGGTTTATGAAAAATGCCTCAGAAACTTGAAATGTTTTGAAGAACAAGGTGTGGTCTTTTACACTTGTACAATATATTCTTGCTGTAATGCATACTCTTCTGTATCTTATGCATAGGTAGCTTGTGCTAGAGAGAGAGCTAGGAGTGACAACCAGCACAGGAGAGACAATACTACATTTGCTCATATTTAACCACCATACAGTGAATTTCCTCAGGCAGACAAAATGCATTAGATGTACAGACACAGCTGAAACTGCAAGTGTGAACATATGTTGCCAGGCTTTGAAAATCAACTTGGCTGAAAAAGAAGCCAGAAGCTTCTTCAGCAAGTTATCAAATTCACATAATTTTTTACTATTTTTCTTTTTAAAACTGAAAGCAAATGTCCATCCAAATGCATACCACATTAACAATTCAAATATGAGCTGAGTGGAAGCTAAAGCAGAGAAACCCTCTGAATTCATTCGTTTTCCACTTTAGTTACTCTTCCACTGCTCAGTGATTTCTCCTTCCCCAGCTTAGAAACCATGAATGACAACCACAACAATCTGCTGGAGAAGAGGACTCAAAATAGAAATCTGTGAAAAAGAAACGATTTTTTTAGTAGCCACAAAACTAAAGGAAAGAATAGAACCTCATCTTCTCCCAGAAGCAGATGAAAGAAGGAATAACTAAAAAAAATTCCAAATTCAACACTCTCAGGGAAAAGATAGAGGCAGGAAGACTGAGACCACTACATCTTAGATGGAGTTAGAGAGAACCTGGGGACTTTGACTTTTAATTTACAGTGCAAGATCTTAGGACCATCACAAGCCTTAGATCATGACAGACTTTCTCCCCTTCTGTCTAACCACTTGCTTGGTAGGTAGAAAGTGAAACTGCAGTGATACATTAGAAATAGAAATTATGGCATCAAAAGAAAGAGGTATTTTGGATAGAAACACCTAGAAAATAAATCAGAGACTAAAACCTGGGGGGGCAAAGGTACAGAAAAAGTGTCAAGAAAGGAAGAAAAATGAAGAAAATGTCATAAGTACCACAGATTTCAGAAAAAATACTGAATATAATAAGAGAGAGTTAGTGTCCTCTTCTGTCAGGAATAAAAGAAGAATAAAGTCAGGAGGGGAACAAAGAACAAGAGATACATGTTATAATTTGGAAAGGATTAAAGCCCAATGTGATTGACACTATGTTACAGCTAAAGGGAGGTCACAAACAGTGCAGGACTGTTTTGTTCCTTTTGAGTGGCAGGGCACGGCTTTGAGGCTAAATGTGAGCTTTGAGTGCCAGGTATTTTTTCACGCTGTCTAGCTGACTTGGACTTTGGGCTAATGAGTGATGGCTGCATTTTTCGACCCCTGAACATGGTAAGGAGAAACACTCAATTAGCAATTGCTCTTTTAGCAGTGAAGTAATTTAAGAGTAATTCTTCAAAGCAGCCAATTACCCACCCATCATTAATTGATCTGGTCCATTCTTCAATCAGAACCCCTTGTATTTGTTTTCACCTGCTTGTTTTCTGTGGAGCATTCTGTTTGTGAGCTACCTAAGACACTCTTCAATCCTCTGATTAGATATAAGCAAGTACACAGTCGACAACTTAAAATAGCAGTTAGCTCAATATGCACCATAAGCAGGGATATGGCAAAACATTGCCCAAAAAATAAAGTATGCCCCTCCAACAAGAACACATAGACTCTAAAATGTGGCATATATACACATAGACTCTAAAATCCTCAAGTACTTCTCAGAAAAGCTTCTGTGAGGGGAGCTGACTTACAGCTAAATGGCCATTCAAAAAAAAAAAAAAAA
>VZTJ01001954.1:961707-986429 GCA_013397795.1 Orthonyx spaldingii
AAAAAAAAAAAAAGGAAGATTTATTTGCAGGCTTACTATTTCAAACTTTCACAAATGTATTTGACACTTTTGTGAAATTTTCATAGGAAATACAGTACTAGAATTCTCCCCCTAATTTCTCTGGTACGGTAGATGCCAAGAGATATCTGAAATGAATACTGAAAGTCCCAGTAGAAACACTGTTATTTATGCAGATGTATTTTATTATGACAGAATCAGTTTAGCAGTCAAGTCCAAAGCAGAAAATTTAAATGGTGGGATTCTCTTTTAAAATAGGCTGAATTGGCAAGTAAGGAGTAAAATATCCTGTGGCTTACATACAAAGCTTATGCAGCCAGCTGTGTTTTGCTCCTAAAGGTGTTGACCTTGCAACCTCAGTGTATGCAGTTTGAAATCTTCAGAAGAAACTACAGGTGATAACGTGTTTGTACTGAAGATTTGTATTTCAGTCAAACAAGCTGAGATGGAACTCTGCGCTTTCAGATCAATCCCTGGAAAGCAAAATGCACTTGATATTGTTTAGAGATAATTCTTTCAGGGGAAATGGGAGTGTCAACGTGTGTAACTTGGCAAATCTATGGATAGCAGCTCAAGAAGTTACTGCCCATGCTGTCCTTTTTTGCTCTTTCACATAGCTGGCTTGCTGTGTGAAACTGGACATCCATGTGTTTGTGTCCCTCAGACCTTTCTGTGCCACAACTGATAGCTCAGCTTGGATCTCCCGCAGCAGCTCAATTAAACCAACAGATGTTGCATGGAATAACTGAGACTTGTTTCTCCATTCCCTTCCATCAGCTCTGCTTTGCAGCTTCAAGCAGCAGCAGATACGTGCTTGCAGGACCAACTTAAAGCTGCTGCAATCATTTGCTAAGTGAACGTCTCCAGTGAAATACAGCGAGCCAAAGATAAACAGCAATCAAAAATGAATGACTAGGTGAGTCTAGCCTAAGATTTGTACATGGAAAGCTTATGTCTTCTCCCTCCTCCATTCCCAAAGCATTTGTTAACTTCTTCCTACTGAGTTTTCCTCCTTCTCTTTTCTGTTTTTGTATGACAAGCCAAAAACTCCCAGAGATGCTCCACAGTCATCACTCACAGCTCTTAAAATGCCTGGACCTATGTAGTCCTCTGGAATCATTCCTTTAAACTAACTTAGGACCTTTCTAAAGATTCATATGCAAAGCATTAACTTATGGCAGAAATGTTCTGCAAATATTTATATTACTTTACTCCTTCATTACCACCCGTCAAGTTGTGTACTTCAGCCATAATTATCTAAAATATGCTTCACTACTCAATTTAGTGTAGGAAAATTAATAGCAATAATAATAAAAAAAGAGATTAAGGCTGTTTTAAGAGTTCTGTTATCTGTGCCAATACTACATGCCAAGTGGAGTGACGCAACAGCTAGCATGCTGATCCTCTACATTTCTGTGTTACAAAACTAACAAAAATAAATCTAATAATTTGCTGTCTTTGAATAAACACTGACATAAGGTAACTCTGGACAAGTCTGGACATTATAAAGAGGAATAACATGAATAATATTAAGAACATAACCTCAGAGGATGCCTAAGTAGTACAGTTTCAAATCTGCTGATTATAACTAAAATACATTTCCACATTTGGTTAATCTTCTTAATTTACCATGAGAAAACTAACACCACACTGCCAACTAATTGTTTCAATACCTTAGTCTGCAAAGTCAAATGAGAGATGAAAAAAAAACCTAACCAACAACCACCCTTCAGAATGAGCTATTTTCATTTTGCCTTTACATCAGCGGGCCCATTGAGACATCTTGGAAGCTGGCCAACTCACAGGAAATGATTGCTGGGATTCTCTGTTCCTCTCATATCTGTCATTACGCAATTATATCCACTGCTTCATTTTCCCTACTGAACAGTAGAGAAATTCGGTCATGTACATGTGAGAACAGATCTAGCAAAACAAGTTAAAGATGCAATCCTTTATAAATGTGATGTCTTTGAAAAAAAAATTTAAAAAAATTCCCCAAGTGTACACTGCTATGCTTTTAATGCAGCTTTTTATGACAGCAGTACCTCTGTTTATGTCTTTTTCAGGAACAAGATATATACCCTTTCAGTTGTATATACCCTTTAAGACTATTATCTGCTCCACAAATACTCATCACTCCTATTAGCCATCACAATGTGCATCTTTGGGAATCACAGAGTTACAGATTGTCAGAATTTCTTTTTTCCAGGCAACAATTACATATTCCAAAGCTAGTTTGTGAATGACCATTTAACCACCACCCCCCACCCCCAAACTGTTGGTTTCTACATCTTTTTACTTATAGTTGTGACCACCGTCCAGCTGAATGAAAATCAGACTGCTTCAATCAGTCTCTATTCTAAATTCAGACAAATAACATGCAAGGACCCCAACATTATTTACCAGCATTCACTAAGCTTTAGAAGTAAACCTCTGGTTTTTACTTGAGTAGAAGGATAAAATCTCTGATATGTACCAGTTGGAAAATGGAACAACAGCACATCTACATCCTCTGTGCATGTGTGTGCATATATATATATGTATATACATACCTATATATAATGTGTGACCTGTGCCTAATGCTCCTCTACTGTAGTTCTGTGCTTGCTAAATATACAAAACCCTCTGCACTTCCTTTCAAGCCAAGGCAACAAAAGCTGAAGTGCTGAACTTGCTAAGCCGTCATCGCGGAGTGCCTGTTAACGTGCAGCACAAACCCATGTGAAAAAGCAGGGACTGTGGTTCGCAGGTTCTCAGCACTGGCACTCAATTGGCAGGACCTGTCATCTCTGTCTAGCCTGCACTTTGTGACCCTAACATTTTCTCTTCTTTCCCACCACAATTATTCAGCGCTGAAGAAAAAAGGTGCAGATTACCTGTGGGTCAGGCACAGGATATTAAGAACAAAGAGAGTTCTTGAAATCCACTTCACTCTGTCTGACAATTTGTGGATGAACAGTCAAGGAATTAAATTGGGCTCTGAAGGCTTTCTAAGTGCTCCCATTTTAAACTTAAGACTATGAAGAGAAGCTTTTAGTGTAAAAAAAGCCCACAAAAGCCCTACCAAAGACTCCCAAATACTATCTTTTATTGTGAAAATAGAACATCAGACCAAAAAAATAAATTTATTATCTATATAAATTATCAGCTGTTATAAACAATGACTAAGAACTCTTTTTCACAGCCAATGACTTTAAAGTGCTCTCCTTTAAAGTGCACAGAACATGTAACCCTTTTATAATACACAATGGATGCCATTCTTTTCTAATAGAAAAAGCGATTAAAATCCTATTTTGCTTGTTCACATCAACAAATGCATTTGGATCAAATATGATATTCCCAAAGTAAACAGTGTTTATTCCAAAATAAATACAGATCTTATTCTGCAACTTGTGTTTATTGAAGTAGCTATGCTAAAACCAAGGTTTATAACTTCATTTCAACTACACTTTGTAACTGGAAGAATCCAATTTAAAATAAAACATGACCTAGAGAAGTATCTATATGGCAACTGCAGTGTGCCAGCTACATTCCCATAGCAAAAGAAAACTCTACTTTGCTAGTTTTCTTTACTTCGCAAGTTTCCTGAACCAGATATTTCAAGAACTCATATTGTCTCTGTATATATTACTCCATACACTGAAATCTTTCTATTGAAAAGGAAGACCAAAAAGTAAAATCATACCTCTGGCAGAGGGTCAGCAGAACTCAGGACAATCACAGTAAGTGCAATCCTCTAAACCCCAGGGCTTTCTTGCCTGCCACAGGGTGTAAATTTGTTCAGATTTCAGCTCACAGACAGTCCCTATCATTCTGAATATACCGGTTACATTCCAGTTGTTCAGACAAGATAAAACATAAAATTATTCTAGTTCTGTAATATATCAATTTACTCAGAGAAGTATTTTAGAGTACCTCTCTAACAATCAATTCTTGCTCCAATTCTGACAAAATAATCTGTTATTCTATTTCTGTATATTTTGCAGAAAAAGTGAAGGGAAGAGAGGAAATGCCAAAGAAAAAAAAATTACCAATAGGTAGAAATAGCTAAATAAAACTCACGTGTATCTGCTTAAAGAGTCTGTGTCACTCCTGAAGAGAACAGTGTTAAGTTCAAAGTGTCAAATTAACTTTTTAAAAGGTCAGCACTTCACATGTATTTAAATACTTTCTTTATGACGTGATTCCTATTATCTGCTAATATATACTTTTGTAAAGAGAAAAAAATTCTATGAATAATGAAAGACAGTGAAAATAAAATATGAAGGTATTCTAAGAAGTAGAAAAAAGCCATGAATCTCATCAGAATGTAATGAATTATTCCCGAATACTTGAAAGTATACTTTTAGGAACATATATATTTTGTTGAAACTGTACACTAAAGATTGTTAAAATACATTTAAATTTTAAAGAATCTAAAAATTAAACTTATGAAAAGAATGATTTTTCCACAAAAGCCTTAAAGTAATGTCTCATTTCTCAGGAAACGAGGGTTTCACATGGAAATTTTCACAAGAAGATCTAAACTGTATCTTTCAGATCCACACAACCAACTCATTTAACCTTGCAGGGCCTTGGTGCTGTTGATGTGTTCTAAATGCATATGTTCAAAATGAAAGCTACAATGATTTGAGTGAGCAAATCTCCCATCTTTGTAATTGTCTCCTAGTGAGACAAAGTCAGGGTTTAAAATTCTCTCTGGTAACCTTGCCAGTATGGACAGCAAAAACATTTTCTTCTATGGGCAGCCTGAAGACCTTTCCACAACACTTTGAATTTTCTCTTTCCTTTTCTTTCCTACTCTCAGTGTTGTGAGGCAGATGTTGACCCCTATACTACTGCTCAGTGGCAGAAGTAGAGGACAACTATCCTTTGTCAGAGCTCTAGGAGTGCCAGCTAGAGAGAAAAGAATTTTTGTGCCACTTCACAGCCTGTGGTGGTTTAACCCCAGCTGGCAACTCAGGGAGAAGCAACAGAAAGGCAAATAAAGCGATAAAGGGATGCTATGAGCATGTTAGGCTCCTGGGTATTCCAGCTCAGCTGTACCTGTGCAAAGAACAACCCAAGTGATCCTCTTGAGAAAGGAAATCATATGAGCTCTATTTTCAGTGGCACCTACATGAAGGTACTTGTCATTTGCCATGTGAAAGAACTTAAGTGGTTAATAAGTTGCATAAGCCTATAGGAATGATCTTTTCAAGTAAGCAAAGGAGGTATTTGTTATTCTTTGTAGCTGTAACACTCAGGAACTACAGCAGCACATTCCACAACAGCCAGGCATCTTGCATTTCAGATGGGTTGAGGCTTTTAGCTGTGTTTTGCACACAGCAGCAAAGCCACAGTTCTGCCTGAATGAAGACTTTGTTTTGCATTTTTGTTCATTTACCTACAGCTACATGAGTGATGTAATTTAGCCCCACATTCATGAAGTGGAACTTCATGAACTTTCTGCAAGTCACCTATGGTTGTAGTATCACATAGATGAGAAACTATTTCCAGCCATTCCCTCACATACATATTAGGGAAAACTGTACCGTGATTTGAATTTCCTTTCCTCTACACCCTTCCTTCCTGCACTGCAACTGAGCTGTTCCTGAGTTGCTACTGTGGAAAATTAAATGCAAATAGATGTTCTTTGTGTCTCAGTCTGAATGTGCAAAGGGAACTGTTGTGGTGCCTGCTGGAAGGGAGTTTACAATTGTTGGTGGGTTCCTTAGAAAGCAAAAGAAAGTGAAAAGAGTTGGCCTTTGCCAACTCTTCACAGAACTTCTAGTACCTTAAAAATAAGGTTTATATCTCTAAAAATAAATTTAATGCTGTTAAAAGGTTTAGGAATAATTACATTTGACTTTCTCAGAACTCTCTGTTGATGAAGAACTATCAGAAATTGAATCACATGCTTCTCATAAAGCATTCCTAGCCCCTGTCTGGTCAGGAGGTTCCCATTACAGACACCACAAACACTGGGAGGAGGTGAACTCTTATTTCAACCAAATGAGAAAAGCAATTTTTGAGCAGATATTCCTCTATAGGGGCCTGATGACTCCACTCTGGGTGACCCAAGATTTGTTCAGCTGCCCTCCTTAGGGTATTTGGGGGTGGGAGGAAAATAATTCAGTCAGCTCTGTTTGAAGCTTTCCTCTCCCTGAAACCATCCCTTGTATCTCACCAGGAATAAGGCTTATTCAACAGTCTATCTTGTAATTGGTTATTTTTTTGAGTCTGATGGCCCAGAAATCTATTTTCAGTATGTTCTACAGTCCTTTCTATGTTTGGTTTTTTTGTTTGGTTTTTTTGTTTGTTTTTGGTTTTTTTTTTGGTTTGGTTGGGTTTTTTTCCTTTATTTTGTTTTTTTTGGGCTTTTTTTGGTTTTTTTTGTTTGTTTGTTTTTGTTTTTTTTTTTTTTTTTTTAAGAAGTGACTACAGGTGTTTCTTATTCAACATCTAGCTAATCATTAAGGAAATGAAGAGCCAAAGGTTTGCTACGACTTTGCAGGATCCATCTTCAATGACAGCCAAATCAGACCAACTCTGGCAAAGCCACATTCGTGCCTCAAGGAAAACAGCTAATTCTCACAGCAGTAGAACCAGACTTTCAGCTTATCACCCATTTTCAGCTCATCTTTAACCATTACACTCTTTCGAAAACTCTTCTCAAGCAAAGTTTTTCTTTCATAGGTTGTTTTTAAAATATTTCTATTGAAGAAACATTTCTTAGAATATTAAAGAATGAACATGCTATTTTTCTACTTTGAGAGAATGTGAAATGTAATTTTCTAAGACATTTACTTTCTTTGGCATCATTATGGTCAATATTTACTTTTAGCTTAGTAAACCTATCCTTTTATCTCAACAGTGGTTGACCTCCACCTATCAACAACACAGTTGCTTCATACTGGATTTTTTTTCTTTTTTTTACTGACATTGACACATCTAGGTTGATTTTCTTCCTTGCTGGCACATCATTGGTGATCCCAGCACAACAAAGGAAATTCATGCCATAATGAAAAACACGAAGTTTTGCAATGCTCCTAGACAAGTCTGCAAATGAAATGTTTTAAATAGAACTGGGGTAATTGTCCATGAGGAAAACAGAGCAGGAAGCACTCAAAGCTGTCGTGTTTACTTCTTAAAAGAGCTGCTACCTATTTAGTTTTAAAAAAACCCCAAGCAAACAATACAAATCATAACAATCCCCTTCATATTCCAACAACTTAACTTAGGAACGGTCAAACAACTAAAATCCATAAACTTGCTGTATGGTTGTAAGAGAATCATTAAATTCTATGTAACTTTAATCCTCATTTTGATTGGAAGATAATACCAGCTCTAGTGGTGGTGCTGCAGAATTAATCAGTGATTTAATCTTTTTAGCATTCCGAAAGCTTATCACAAACCAAACACAAATGGGATAAGTGTTAATACTAAGTTCATTATTATTTTAATGCATTCTCCATCACAATTTTCTTCTAATAACATTATTTCAAAAAACATAAAGATGTAAAAAATAGACAAGAAATAACAGAATTTATAAAAAGTATAAATAATGCAAATAATTATAAATTGATTTGAAGTTCTAATCCAGTGATTTTTTTTTCTCCTTTCTCCTGAATCATTTTAATTCATACCTACCGGTATTTTATGTTTTGCCATGGACTGTGGTATAACTTTGTGGTAATTTTACTGATTTCTGAAGCATTTTTTCACATCCCAGCAACTGAAAGCCTAGAAGTCTCACTTGCTTTATGGTCAAGAAAAATGAGCTATTAAACAATACACACAATCACAGGTAACTTGTTTTGGAACAGCAGTACTTAGAGAAGCAATACTCTGATTTACTGTTGTTCTGATTTCTTTTTTTTCAATGGGTTACCACATCATTTTGTAAACATAATTTGTCACCAACACCAGCCAGAGTTCTCTGTAGCTACTTTCTGCCTTTCTTTCAGATCTGTTATTCCTGCTGAGAGAATCTACTAAAGAAGAATTTTTCATACTGACACCAACTGTAGTCTTGCTGTGAATAACCACATTCCCATAAAAATCATTCCATTTATTGCAAAGTTGTTGGCAGACCATAGGAATAATAGTCAACTCAGGAAACCTTTTATCCTGAAATCACACAGCTTAACCCTTTGCATGACCACATGTAGTTCATACATAAAAGCTGTATTACCACACTGCTATTTAATTTCTTGGGAAAAGCTTTTCTCTTATTAGCAAGTTTTTAAAATTATTTTTTCACAGTACTTTCTTTCAGTAAAATTTTAAAAAAAGACAGAACTTGAATCAGTCAAGCAGTATTCAGGGTTTTGTCTTAATGTACAATGTTGTATTAAAAATTACAGACTCTTTCCCAATACATGAAATATTACATTACATAGATATTTGAGTGTGGTTTTGATTATAAACTAAAAATTTGAATACACACAAAACTTTTTTGCTTTTTCTACCTTCCTACAGTAAAGAAAGATTTATGAATTTACAATACAATGAAACAATTAAAAAAAACCCTTTTTGCTTTATGATTTTTTTTTTTTTTTGTGGAAGATACTTCTGTTAGTCATTATATTTGCTGTGTTAAATACCAGACTAGTGGTGATTAGAATCAGGAAAGAGACATTAGTTCTGTTAGTCAGTCCTCTTGACAGTTTGGGAGTCAGAGGTTGTATTGCTTGTATTCAAATTTCTGTCTGAGTTTATTAAACTGATGGAACAACAAAAAAAAAAAGGTCAGTGTATGTTTTCACTGTCTATTTTGTTCTGCTTGTAAATCCTTGTTTGTAGGCAATTGTGGCTTGATTTATGCTTTATTCATTCGACCAAGCTGATAATGGGAGTTTTGGACTTGTGAATACACCTTTAAGAAAAATATATACATTTTGTTCCAATAAATGAATTGAAATATTTGATTTGTATTTTTAAACTTTTTAGAGTCAAAGAAAATTCCTAGAAACCCTCTTATTCGTGTTCTAACTGCTGTTACAACTGTCTCTCCCCCTGGCCCAACAATGCTAGGGAAGGAGTTGTTCCCCTGTGCATCTATGCTTTACATTCAAAATGTGAGTTATACAAATATGCAGAAGAAAAAGATGCGACCTTTTAACTGACTGAAATGGTTTTCTACAGTTCAGAAAGTATAATTTGCTTAGATAAAGCTGATTTTTCTCATGACAGTGTTTGAGCTGAGCCAGTACTGGTGTCAGCAGTCTGTACCCTGCTGTCAGCGAACACGCGTAGACTCTCATCTCCTGACTGCACAGTGCTACAGGTAACCTTCACATAATGCCTGGACTGCCTTGTTCTGACTGAATAAGGATCTTGGAAAACCCCAAAAAATAAAACCAATGCTCCATTCCGTCAATATTTCATTGTGTCTTTTGTTAAACTTTTTATGTTTTTTTTTTTAAGTCCTCATTAAAGCTTCATGCTTTAACAGCACACTTTACGGAAGTTTTAGTCTACTATGGAATCACCCAGCCTCTTGACCACATCTAAAGAAAAATTTTACAAATGCATTTAGCAACAGTCAAATTTTACTTTAAATCACAGAAAAATAAAAGTGATACTGCAATGAGTAAAGGAAATAATGCTCTCCCCCTTGCTTTACAGTTTCATTAGACCATTGAACTGGATGAAATTCAGATAGAGGCCTTATTGTAACCAAACTGAAACAGTAGAAATCTCCGGAGACTGTGAAACTCAAACATTTTGGGAACCAACTTCAAGCACTCCTTTCGTGCTTTTAAAAGAAAATGAATGAAAGAAACTTCTTAACTTTTCTCCCTGTGGACACATTTTAATATAATTCCTACCAAAAAACCCAAAACAAACAAATAAACAAAACAACCTAAAAAATGAGCACAAACAGATTTGTTTAAAATTCATATGTATGCATATTTTCTTAACATTTAAACGTCAATCATAGCACTCACATGTAACCACACCAGCACAAACTGCATGATGGCTTTCATGATATCAAAAAACTTGTAAACAACATTGTAAATTCATGTCAAAATTAAACCTAGCCTGACAAGATTCATAGTAACCTCCTACCACGTATATTGCTAAGATGCTTAAGCTGTGGTTTCAAATCTTTGTACTTATGTGAGGATTGGCTAATGTACTCTCATCCTGCAAAATAGCATGTAAGGATGACACTTAGCTTCACCTACCTTTTCTAAAATAATTACCTTACATAATTATCAGAGACTAATCTACTCAAAATATCAACCTGAATAATTTAAATCTGAGATTTTAAGATGGTACCTATCTTATATACCAGGAGGTGCTTTTTCTAAAGGTGACTATTATGTTCTCTTTGGTTTACCTTCTAGGTTTTGTATTGGAAGAGTCCAGTGAGAAAAAAAGAGTTTGCCTCAAAGTAGTGGAACCAGCAAAAAATAACTGCATTATGTGAATAGAAAGGGCAGGCTGGGAAAGATATTTGAGTGTAAATTAATGTTGATCTTAGCTGGAATAACTTGTGCTCTTTAGCACTTGCAGCTGCACCAGGGACTTGACTGGCTATATGAGATTTTACACATCTGTCAGCTTAATCAGAGACCAAAACACAAAATCTCCTGTTCAGGAATGCTATTTGAATTTATGAAACTTTTTAGATTATGAACTAATAATGGAATATTTAGTGTTATGAACAAGTCGTAACTACAGTCTTGACATCTACAGTAGTAGATAGGATTTTGTTCAGTGTATCAAATTCATAATATTTAAATAAAATGTAAAAAAAAAGTTGTTCACATCAGTTCCATGAAACTGCCAAAAGAAAAGCCAAAGAGAAGCCTCTCTACACAAGAATAAAAGGAAAGCAATATAATAATCAATACATTAACTGATTTTACCATTAATATCAACTATTTATTAACTTATTTGACATTACTGCTCTATTGTTTCAGATAATTTAACTAATAAAATGAACCTATTCAAATCTGAAATGACAATTCCGGCACTAAGAGGCCTTCAGGATGAATCACATTATTACCTAGTTTTGGATCTAATATGATGAACCATCAAGCAACGTATCATGTCTGTGCTTAGGGAATGATCTGCATTGTAGAAAAGTTCTGTGGCATATATCAGGAGCTTTGCAACCTCTCAAAAATAAAAATTCATTAAGGGCAGGTATTTTATGTGTCAGCAATATAACGTAAGACAGTGTTTTGAAATCTGCTAATGCTTGCAAAGTTCTCAATCTGTTAAATTTCTTGCAGTCAGTTTTGCATCTCTTAACTTCCATCAGGTCTTAGACAGGCTTTTAAAAACAACTCTATTGTTTCATTACTGGCTTTAAGAGAATTTTCAAAGTGCTGTCTCATGTCCTTCATTACATTGCAATCTGCATGCTACCTTTCAGAGCCTGCCTCTGCAGCCCAGCACTGAGGTTTCTGCTGCAATTAACACTGACATACGTGGGGTAGATCTGGGATTCCAGTAACACACCCTGCCTATATTTAGCTTTGATGCAGGTATTGCAAGGGCTTCCAGGTACCTTACCACTGTTCTTCAATACTCTATCTCCTGAACTAGCTGATCCTAAATCTGATATTTCAGACTCTGCAGAACCTAGATGCAACGGGCAGGTACAATTGCTACCTGAAATGCATGCCGGCATTTGGTATTCTATTTCCTGAGAAGGGGACAAGAACATTGGTTCTGTCACTGGAAGGAACACCTTTGAATATCTAATTTGAGAGAATATGTAGACAAAACATGTTTTGTTATTTTGATGGAAATTACTTTTAGTATACCATCTAGGAGACGGATCTCATTCCACTAAAAGTTAGCTCGTTGCCTACCACAAAGCATGTGTTTTGCACCAGCATGTATTCCAGTGGCAAGTGGGATGCCATCCAGAGAGACCTTGACAGGCTTGAGGAGTGGGTTAATATGAAATTCATGAAATGCAATAAAGTGCAAGGTCTTGCAGCTGGACTGGGACAATGACCCATATCGGTACAGGCTGGGTGGTGAACTGAGAGAGTAGTTCTGTTAAGAAAGACTTAGAGACGCCTGTGGATAAAAACCCCTGGATATAACCTGCAGCCCAGAAAGCCAAGCGTACATAGGGTTACACCAAAAGAGGCCTGAAGAGCAGGTTGAGGGAGGTGATTTCCCCCTTTCCCCTTCTACTCTGCCCTGGTGAGATCCCACATGGAGAACTGCTTCCAGCTCAGTGGGCCTCAGCACAGGAAAGGGAGGCAGGCTGTGAAGAGAGACTGAGAGAACTGGGGTTGTTTAGCATGGAGAAAAGAAGGCTCTGGGGTGACCTAGTTGTGCCTTTTCAATATCTAAAGTGGATTTAGAAGAAAGATGGGGACAGACGGTTTACCAAGGCCTGTATTGATAGGACAAGGAATAAGGGGTAATGGTTTTAAACTGAAAGAAGACAGACTTAGATCAGGTACATGTTGCTGTTGAACCGATAGCGGAGCGAAGGGACATACAAATCTTGAGAGAATGCTGAGTGAATTTATTTAATTAATAACAGATTTGTATACACGGGAGAGGACTATTCGGATTGGCTGAGATCAACCCATCCCCCGGGACTGATTGGGCAGAGCTCTGACTGCCTGTTTCCAAAAGCCACTCTCAGTAACATGGAACTTATCTTATATTTAGTAAACTTCAGTAAAAGAAAAAAAATTCCCGTGGGAAAGAGTCTGTGCTGTCACAGGTACATGGAAGAGATTCTTTCCTGTGAGAGTGGTGAGATACTTGAATGAGTTGCCCAGAGAAGTTGTGGATGTGGATTCCTGGAAGTTGGATGGGGCTTTGAGCAACCTGGTCTAGTGGAAGATTTCCCTGACCATGACAGTGGGGTTGGACTACGTTATTATTAAAGGCTCCTTGCAAATGAAACCATTCTGTGATTCCATGAAATGCTCTATACTATACTGGGCAATTTGCATGTCCATATATTTCTTCACAAAGCATGCCTGCCTAGTCTTTAGCTCATTTGTACCACAGCAAAATCTAGGCATCCCAGACAGAAGCCCTGGTACCAGTTGACTACATGGAGTTCTTACTAGCTACCAGCCCACAAGTACAGACACCTGTACTAATCACTGCCATGATTAGTGGTGACTAATGCCCTTCTGCTCGAAATGTTGGGGTGTTCTTTAACCTGTGGTTTTAAAAATCAGACCTTACTTGAAATGCATGAATAACTCAAACTGGAACAAGTACAACTTACAAAGATCATCCAAAAAACCCCAAAAAACCCAACAATAGAAAAGAAATTAACAAATGCAACAGAAAAGTGGAAAGTTTTCTTGGCTATTTGCAGGTTTTTTTTACTTTTTTTCTCTTAAGTTGTTTGAATACACACGTTTCTTAATAGTGTCAGTAGAGAGAGAATTTGTGCCAGTATGTTCCTGAGGACTAATATGTTAAAGAGATCAAGCTGAAGCTTTGTTAGAAAGCCAACTACAACTGTACACAATAACAACTGCTATAATCACCAGACTCAACTGCTGCTTTTCTCTCTTGAGTACTTTATGACAGAATTATGATCCTTGGATCTCTAGATACCATCCTTATCATCACCTTATCATGAGGAGACTAAGGCACAGTGATCAGGAATTACAGAGTATTGGCAATCACAAACATGGACCTCCTGTCATGTCATCTACACAAATAACGGATGTAAAATATGCACCAGACAAGTGATTAGTACGGAGCGCCAGCAAAGGCTCACCCTGTCAATGTTCAGACCTTGGAGTACAGCTTCAGACACAAAATGGCCTTGATCTGATTTTTATTGTGTGGAGAAGTAGAGAAAGCTTTTCTCTCTGGTAATGGTGTTTCACAATCCTCCTTCTGCACTTCCTTGGTCTGAATGCAGCTCCCCCAACTGCTATCACTGACTGTGGATCTCCATACAACATAGCTAAATTTAAATCTAGGCAATGTCATACCTGTCATGGCTGTCCAAAGCTAACTCCATGACATTTCTACAAGGTGTGGGAGAATAAATGATGGACTTCTACACTGCTAACAGTGGCCAACCTGCTCTCCCAGCTTGCTTTGGAGCTTGCTCAAAGTCTGCACTTAAGAGCTGGCTTGCATCCAAGCACTTCATTTGTTAGATTATTTGACTCTAGGACCAGATGTGCTAAAATGCTTTCAGAAAGAAGAGCATTTTACCCTACAGTGGTCATGGTTCTTTGAGATGTGCAATAACCTGCAATACGGTAAGTCTGCTGAATGCAGTTATGAATTCAATAATGTGTATTATCATAATGCCCATGATCCCAAATTATGCTTTGCAGTGCTACTGTGCTAAAAGTTACCAGTCCAAGTCTGTGGCGTATTAAAGTACCCAGGTTTCAGGGGAAATAGTTTCCCTTTCTCCTTCAGATTAAAGAAACAGAACATATGGCTGTATTGCTTCAAAGACATTCCTACAGGGCACTGCGTGGTACACTGGGGACGTAGCTGTGTGCACGGTCACTGAAGGACCTGTGAGGAAAGTCACTTAGTCTCCTGTGGTGTTACTGATACCTACAAAGGAGAAATTTTCAGGCTGATGAAAAGAGGATATATGTCCCTGTCATGAAAAAAGGTCTCCTTGAGGGCCAGAAGTGATTTATATGGTACATTTGCTTCTAGCAGCAGGGAGGCAGCCGGGTTTCACCTGTAAGAATTGAAGGCAAAGGCCAAAAAGAAACTAATGTTCAAGGACTTCTGCTCCATGATAAGGCTTTATGGACGCTGTCATGGGTTTTAGTTGTTCCCTTTCTTATTCCTGAGCTCTCACTATGATCTTCTACCTTGGAAATCCCTGTGGTGCCTGGTGTTAGTACAGAGTGTACCATCTGCTTTAGTGACATGAGAGTCTGGCTTGCAACACTGGCCTTAGCAGTCCTTTATGTTCCTTTAGGGAACAGAAGGGCTCAGCATACTGCTGGGTGTCAGACATCTCAGTCACATTTCAAGTAAAAAAGCTGTCCTCACACAGGCTTGAGCTTGAAAAGGAATAGGAGGGAGAGGTAGAGTTGATAAATACAGTCCAATGACTGGGAGCCACAAACAAGAGCAAGCACTTCCTCATAGTAAATTATACAAGAAACAATCCACAAAAAGCAGTTTTCATAAAAAGTACCTGATAGTTAATTTCTGCCTATCAGCTTCTAGATCTGAGTAAATTCAAGCTAGCAGTTACAGACTTGTAGGGGTTCTGGAAGGACTTATTGTCCTGTGGGTGGAGGGAGGAGGTTTACAGGGCAAACACAGAGCGTGAGAGTGCAAGGACATAAATGCTGTTTATTCTCTGCTTTAAAATGTGACGAGATGCATCTGTGGAAGACAGCATCTGGGTGCTTCATTAAAGCTGGAAATGTTCCCATATATGTAAAATGTAGGATTTGTAAAATGTTTCTGTATTAATCTAATTTTATTTAATGGAGTGAAAATGCAGAGAGATGGGCTGCTCTTGTGCTGCTCCTTGGTGCCTGAAGACTGGCTGACTTTGTTGGTGGCAGGTGGGCAGGACAAAGGAGTGAAGGTGCTGCCTGGTAGCCAGGCTGGGATGGGAGCACCTAGGCCACTGCCTGCCCTGGGATGATGATCCATCCAGCTGTGATTAATGACAGAGTTGCAACTTATGGAAATCACGTGCAACTCCAACACAGGCAGCTTTCCAGAGGGGTCCATGCACAGTAATATGCTAATGTGCTGTCTCTTAAAGATTCATTAATTTGAAATAACTCCCCATTCTTGAAATCATAAAACAGTTATGCAGCTATTTCTGGCACACAGAAGAGATTGTGCTCTGAATTTTCATCACGAACACATTAAGTGTGGAACACCAGGTGGATTTTAAGTAACAATCTCAGAAGAAACTAATCAAGGTCATCATTCTTACTTGTTAGAATATAATTAACTATTTTAACTTCTTTTCCTAAAGAACCAAAGTTACTGCTTGACAGTAGTACCTTACAGCATTCCCTCATCTTTTATCACTAAGAGAAATATATCAACTAATGTAGCCTGAGAGCTCATACCATACTGCCAGTCATTATAAATGACTCCCATACACATATCGTCACTTTGCACAGACTCCACAAACAGAAATTGTGAACCCATGGGTATGCATTATATATCCTTCACAAATGGCAGAAAAATTAATGCTAATTATTATGACCATGCACCTATGCATTACTTCATTTGTCAAAGGTGTGAAAAACTGATTTTTTATAGTATCATTATAATCTTATTTTGAACCTTCCAACAAAAGTCCAGACCAAAAATCCTGAAATGAACAAAAAGAAATAAAAGTCCTAAAAGAAAAAAAAAAAGAAATAAAACTACAAATTAATTTACTTTTAATTACTTCAATAGAATTCAACACAAACCGAAAGAAAAGTATTCTAAGTGTCATGTAAGATTAGACAAAAAAAAGGCTTACTAAGTGACATTTTCAGCTTCAGTATATATCTCTAAAGGAACAGATCTAATGAGATGGTGTCATTTTAGAATAAAGTTTGCAAAGCAGTGAATGAACTTTTTCAAATAAGATGTTACTAATCATTCGCTACCATCAATATTCCTTTAACATACCTAGTCATAATATGCACCTGATATTCCAAAAAAAATGAGTAAACCAATATTTTAAAATGTATCAGTATGAATATGTAAACCATCTTTAAAGATGCAGATCGAATTATAAAACGGTTTCGGTTGGAAGGGACCTTAAAGATAATCCAGTTCCAAACTGCCTGCCATGGGCAGAGACACCTCCCACTAGACCGGATTGCTCAAAGCTGCATCCAAACTGACCTTGTGGCCTTCCAGGGATGGGGCATCTGTAACTTCCCTGGGCAACCTGTTCCAGTGTCTCACCAACCTCACACTAAAGAATTTCTACCTAATACCTAATCCAAACCTATCCTCGTTCAGTTTAAAGGCATCAACCCTTGTCCTGTCACTACACGACACCTTGTAAAAAGTCCCTCTCCTGCACTCCCCTTTAGGTACTGGAAGGCCACAATAAGGTGTTCCTGGAGCCTTCTCCAGGCTGAGAAACTCCAACACTCTTAGCTTTCCTCATATGAGAGGTGCTCCAATCCTCTCATCACCTTTGTGGACTCCTCTGGACTCACTCTATGCCCTTCTTTAGTTGGGGTTCCAGAGCTGGATGCAGTACTCTGGGGGGGATCTCCTGAGGATGGAGCAAAGGGGGACAATCACCTCCTCAACCTGCTGGTCATGCTTTTGGTGCAGCCACAACTGGCTTTCTGGGCTGCAAATGCACATTGGCAGGTCATGTTTAGCTTCTTGTCAATGAACACCTTCAAGTCCTTCCACCCAGGGCTGCTCTCAATCCAGTCTCCTCTGGATTTCCCCAATCCAGAAGCAGCACTTTGCATGTGGCCTTCTTGAACAACCTGACGTTTGCATGGGCTCACCTTTCAGGCCTTTCAAGGTCCCTCTGGATGGCATCCCTTCCCTCCAATGTGTTGACCACATCCTTTTTGTTGGGATGCACCATTCCTGAGCTTGGAGGAGCTGATCCTTGAATATTAACCACTTTTCTTGGGCCCCTCTTCCCTCTAGGGATTTACCCAATGGTATTCTATGAGGTAGACTGCCAAAGAGGCCAAAGTCTTTCTTCTGAAGTTCAGGTTTGTGAGCTCCCTGCGCACCCTTTTTGCTGCCCCAAGTATCTTAAAATCCACCATTTCATGGTCACTGCAGTCAATCCTTGAGCTTCATATTCCCCACCAGCCCTTCCTTGTTGGTGAGAACAAGAACCAGCATAGCACCTCTCCTTGTTGGCTCCTCCATCACTTGCAGAAGGAAGTCATCATCAATGCATTACAGAACCTCCTGGATTGCTTACGGCCTACTGTCTTGTACCTCCAAGAGATATTTGGGTGGCTGAAGCTCACCATGAGGACCAGGAATTTTCAATGTGAGGCTGTTCCTACCTGTCTATAGAGAGCCTCATCCACCCAATCTTCCTGGTTAGGTGGTCTGTAGCAGACCCCCACTTAATGTCACCCGTTCCCGGCTCTCCCTTCAATCCTGACTCGCAAGCCCTCGGTCAGCTCCTTATCTATCTCCAGGCAGTGCTCCATGCACTCCAGCATTGACATCCACTGACAGGGAGGGTTACAGGCCCTCCTCATCTCCCCTGCCTGTCCTTCTTAAACATCTTGCATATTTTCATTCCAACACTCCAGTCACAAGAGTCATCCCACCAGTCTCTGTGATGCCAATATGATCATAAACCTGCAGGCATGTACATGCCTCCAACTCCTCTTGTTTACTCCCCATGTTGACCGTGTTTGCGTAGAAACATTTAAGATGGGTCCCTAATAAAGCCAACTTACTGGTTGGAGTGGCTGGGATTCCTTTGTGCTGTTCTTCAGGTGCTCTTCTGCTGACCTGTGATCCCTCTCCAGGCTCTGGGCACCTATAGCTGCCACAGGCATCAGACTAGTAGGAATGGGAAGGATTGAGGTTCCTCTCCTCCAGCAACTTTAGTTTAAAGCCCTTTTCCTCAAGCCTATGACCGAAGATGCTTGTCCCCTTCTCTGACAGAAGGAGCCCCTCAGCCCCACCAGACTAGGTTTCTTGATCAAGTCCCATGCTCTAAAATACCCAAACCTCTCTCTATGGTACCAGTTCTGCAACCATTTGTCAATTTGCCAGATCTGACTGGCCCTTTCAGACTCCCTGTGGCTGGGAGGATAGATGAAAAAACTACCCGCACTCCAGAATCCCTTACTGCTGGTCCCAAGGCGCTGTAATCCATCTTGACTGTTTCCTCAGACTGTTTCTGGCTGTATCACTGGTGCCCATGTGAAACAACAGCAGCAGATAGAAGTCAAAGGACTGTTACAAGGCTTGGTAGTCTCTTGGTGACACCCCTAATACGAGGCCCTGGCAAACAGCACACCTCTCTAGAGGAAAATTTTTGGTTTTGCACCTGAGGCTGGCAAATAAAACTCTCAGAAGTGAGTTACCTACTACTATCACCTCTCGCCTTCTCTTAGTGGCTTTCATTGTTATACGGGGGGCAGATCAGGCTCCTTCCTGAGCTCTAGCATCTCTCCTGTCTGATGTGTCTCTCCTTTTCAGTCTGCACAGCAGTGAAGCAGCTGTGCAGGGGCACCTCAGGTTTTGGGGAAGCATCTTCCTCCTGCAGGTCCTTGCCATTGCAGGCTTACATTCTGCTACATTGTTGTTCCCCCTCCCTTCTGCGTGTGCCATGCGGGAGGTTTTGGCTGTTTGGCCACCCACCTGCACTAGACCTGATCACCTCAGTGCCTGTCATGTTTCAGTCCTATCATCAAACTGTTCATCTCCCTAAAACACTAGAACATACCTCCTAAAATATAGAACATGCATAATTGCTCCATATACACCTTTAAAATATTATACCTTATTATCCCTACCACAACATAATCAGCATGTAAAATCAAACATTAGTTTTGGATGAGGTAATTGTGGTTCTCTTGAGAGCACTACATCAATGTAATTGTTCCCTCTTGCACACAATCAAAATTCAGCTATAGAACAGAGAGTATGAGATATTTAAATAAAAACCTTCAATACTGAAAAGTTAAAGCTCTTATTTGGAAGCCCAAATACAGATTTTGGAATCTAAATTTTTAGAACACTGCACTATTTCCTACTGTTTAGTCTAGTACACTTCTATAATTTCATCACAAAATTACTGTTAATGCAAAAAACCACTGTTTATTATGGTACTTAGATCAAATTATACATAAGTAAACATTAATATTTTTCTTTTCAGTATATTAAAAATCTTGTCATACTCCTTTAACATGCTGTTTAAGGAATGTTCCTAAAGATTGGAAATTATTTGCTGTTACATCATTTTGGAATTAATTACTCCAAATAAATCTGTGCAAAGTAAAGGAAATAAGGAATTTTTTTTTCAAAGCAATAAAAAAAAAACTAGTACAAGGGTGCAAATCTAAATCTAGCTCACCCATTCAGAAACAGAATACTGACTTCAGAGCTAGACAGTGAGATGTGACTGAATTATTCAATGAGTTTGAAATTTTCAATTACAAATATTGCTATTATTATCATTATTAGTACTATTACATGAAGAACAACATACATAAAATTAGATGATTAATTTATCTGGCTGTACCCCCTACTAAATTCAGATAGGTAAAATAGTTTTCAACTGATACACATTGGCATTGATTCACTTTATACAGACTAAAAACTGACTGCCGAAGTTTAGAGTTTAACCTAATAACATTAACAAATCTCCAGGCTGAGCTTTGAAAAGCCAGTTAGGTCATACATAAATCAAACTGTGCTTCAGAGATCACTGCTGCATCTCTGCCCTTTGCATTCAAAATCAGTCTTCAGCAGTTCAATCAGTCTTCAGCATTTTCTAAGAAGAAAAAGTATTTTCACTTGGACAACAAGAGAGTTCGTCTGATTATAGAGTTTTCTGGAATGTGTTAGATGAAAGAAGATTTTTATTTAAAAACATTAACTTGTGGTATCTGGAAAAATGAGCATCATAGGCCAAAGTTATGACAGATGATTGCCTGCCTGTAAAAGCAGCCGCTGCATGCCAAGAAGGGTTCCCTCTGAGCCTGGGTGAGACAGAGGGCATCAGCTTTCAGGTTCCCACTTTGAATTAAGCCTAGACCCAAAGACACATCCACTCTGTGGGTTAGATATGTTCCAAATCCAGCTTTGCCTTTTTCATATTATTGCTGGGCAAGGATACCCAAGCTCTGCAGCTCACTGGCAATGGTGCCTACAAACATCTTCAATCCCAACAGACCAGATGCTTGTGCTCATGCACTGGAAATCTTAGGCCTGAGCAGGGCCACCTCTAGATCTTTCAGACTCAGCCCTTCATCAGTCAGAACAGATGCTTTAAGCCTGAAGCACATCCAAACCAAACTGTCCACAGTTTCCATGAAAGCCTGTCAAGCTGTGAGCAACCTGAACTTCAAACCACCAAGCAAGGACTTGTGAGTTTCTGAGATGGATGCAAGGAATGTGCCCAGAGGTCACAGCCCTTGGGAAACTGGCAGGCCCTGCTAGTAAAATGGTGATGCTCACAAGAAGGACAAACTGTGGCTCCAGGAGGACATGCTCCTTCAAAAACACCACATGTCTGTGACATGTTCAAAAAATTTGTCATTTTTGGTGAACTGGAGGCCTCAGTCTGTGATGAGGTCTAGTCCTTACATGCTGCTTCCCACAAAGTACAGGCTCTCTTGTGCCCTCTCACTGTGTACTTGTCTGAAGGCTTCTCTGTGCACACTGAACATGCTCTTCACGCCTCAGACAAGGCATGGTCTTTCAGACTGGAGCTCATGTTCCACAAAAATAAAGATTAGACCCCAGGTACAAGGACATGCACACAACTGCTCACTCCTGGGTGCCTCTATATATGAGGAAGACAGACTAGGATATAGACACAATTACACCTCAGTCTGGAGACACAGGATAAACTGGCTTGTTATGGCGGAAATGCAAAGAATCAGGCTTATCCAGTGAGCTCCTCTGCCTCCATGAACCACCTGGAGCAGTTGTTTTCTCATACACAGCTTCAAAGTTCCTCAGTGAATGAACTGCTGTGCTGTATTGTTAAGGCTGCAACATGTCAATTAGCAGAAGATAATCTACCACCCCTAAGATGTGATAGATTAACTTCCATTAAAGTCAGCAACGCTGACAATCTTGTGTGAAGTAGCTACGTATCTGGCTCTGCATAGTAAATGAAAACACACTGAACTTTATTAAATATACTGCTAAAACACAGAAAGAGTAGTACTTTTTCATTCTGCTCTGGTTAAAATGAAATATAACCAGAAATCAGAAACAGAGTTGGAAAATAACTAGCATTGTTATATTTTTAGACAAATCTGAAAAATAAGGCCCATACATGCAACTCACTGATGGTGCTTCTTATATCCAAAACAATCATATCTTTACGTACAGCTACCTTAATGAAAGAAAATGTTACTTCAAAATTTAAAGAAACCAGCTATTTTACTGTAAGTATAAAAAAATAAATACTCTAAGGAATGGAAGAAAAAAAAAGCATGTTCAATAATTTCATTACATTCTAAGATGCCAAATCATCTGTGAGTGGTTTCTTTTTAGATGAAAAGAAATCAAAATATAGGACAGATGTTGGACAAACCACATTTGAGGTCTATCACACACTGGCATTTTTCAAATTATTTTGGCTCATCTATTGAATAAGGTGTATTTTGCTTGATTTGAAAAGGGAAACATCAGGAAATATTTAAAGGCCAATTGCTGCCAATTAACTTTGATCAGCAAAAGTTGCATTTGAATCTTTTAGATTCTTTTGCTGTCTGGAATAACACACTATTCTAAAATCTAGCAAAACAACAACTTGATGATTAATGTGTGTTGGCAGCCTCACCACAAGCTTGCTTAACAGCTGGATTTTAAATAAACAGCTGTCTTCACTATGATGGGAAAGAAATCTGGCTGTTTTCATGTTTTTGCATTATTAAAATCTGATCAGAAATTGCTTTTCTCCCTTTTAAGACGAAACAGCCGGGCATTACAGTGACAGTTTCTCTCAGCAGTTTGGAGAGTTTTGGAACAATCTCCCAAGCGCTGCCAAACCATAGGCTGTGTAGGCTAAAAAAGTCCTTGGCAAGGCAGCCCCAGCTCCTCGCCACACGCCGCAGGCAGAGGCAGCCTGGCACAGAACAGCCTGTGCCTGCTGCAGGCCGGGCAGCCCTGGGAACAGGCCACGGAGACGGACAGCCCATACAACATTCATGATGTCCCTGGGGCTAAGGTAACACTTGCCCACAGTGGGATGTAAGCAAGAAATCTGTACCCAGCCATCAACTGTTTATAGAAGCTGAAGTTTAATATTTAATGGCCTGTGCAGACTATTGAATTCTGCATGTTTATAGCTCCTTTCGGTGTATCCACTTCTGAAACTTGTCTACTGTCATCATAAATGCTAAAACCTGTGAGGATAAGACTCTACCATTTAAACTCTAGTAACCTTTGAAGACCAGTGCAGACATTTAGTGTAGACATTATTATATATCCTAATGACTAAATTTTACAGCTATTTTCTAAGCATTTCTGTATTGAAACTCTGCAAATAATTGTCAAGCCATCTAACAACACATAAAATCCACAAATATTAAATAATCTCTATGTGTTTTAAAAGAATGAACACTTACTTCTAAATCGTTAAAGAATAGATGTGTGTCCGCCAAATTGAAAATCATCTCTTCCATTCGGAGTCCAAGGGACACAGAAGTGGGAGGATCCTTAAAGAAGAAATTAAGCAAGTACACCATCAATACTGTGCCTAACATACATACCCAAATACAAACTGGAGGAACAGCTTTTCATAAGATAATACCTGTAATAAATACATCTGCTTTGTCAGTTTAACTTCAGTAATTGTCTCACCCTGTACTACAACCCGTACCAGTAATACTCAAAAATATGACTTTAGCTCAACTGACTCCAAGATTTTGCAGTGGGACCTCTGTGGTCACCCTCATTCATCCCCAGCACAGGCTCTTTGCTCTCTGTGCAGAAAGGGCAAATCCATTTCACCTACAACTCCTCCAGATTCTACAACTGTTCACAAGTTTTATGACCAACCAGAGGTACGATAATGCTATTGTTCTCAAAATGAACTCTCACTGGTCACAAATGACAGGATTCAGTCCTGGGAATACCTAGTGACTTTAAAGTAAAGAATTATTAATGTTTTATTTGCAAATGGTAATTATATTTAAAACCACTCCTTGATTGTCCACAAAACCATGCTTTAATTATGCTTTTAGTTTGGCCCACCCATGCAGAGTGAACAAAACTATTGTTTGTTATTAATACATAACACACTTTAACTTCTTTACAGAAATTACCAAAACAACTTATTCCTTTCCGAGCTAATAAACTCAAAAAGCATGTTCAGCACTGTGGTTACCAAATGCATTACAGATGTTTGTCTTGTTTTGATTTTTTTTGGTGTTTTATATATTTTCAATCTGAAAAATTGAAAAGAGAGCCTAATACATACATTTGATATAGAGTTTCTCATCTATAATACTGTCTATCCAAGTGCACAGGAGCACGAGTTTGAAGGAATATGTTCTATTATCTCATAATACCCTCTATTAACAATGTTAGTTTGTTAGGAATTATATTTTAAATAGAAGTGAAGAAGTGACAACCCATATTTTACTTAAAATAAGCTAATATTCTAAACTTGATGACAAGTTCCAGTTAAAAAGCAAGAGATGCAGTCCTTAGTTTCTTTTTCCACCTCTCAATCAAATTAATAGGTGTTTCAACATGATCTCTGAACTTTTAAACATTTTTCTGTAACTACTAGTTAAAAGACAAAATGAGTCAGTAGTAAAGAGCTGGAAAAGAATGGTGATTTGGCAGTGTGTTTGCCTTCTGGAAATGCCAAAACCCAAGAACTACTATCCAGACAAAGAATTTTTGAAATTTAGAAGCAAAGCTACATCGAGCAGACAAAACATCTATTCTTGAACTCACATACATTAAGAGTAAGTTTTTTAAAATAAAAAAAATAGCAATTATAAATGGGGAAAAAAAATTGCATCATGCTATTTTGATGAACTTTGCCTGTAAAAATATGTCTTCTATTTAAACTGGCACAGCCAAAAAAAAAAAAAAAAAAAAAA
>VZTJ01001954.1:986469-1036861 GCA_013397795.1 Orthonyx spaldingii
AAAGACTATTTGGCTTCTTAATTCAAATGGAAAGACTTTCAAATATGAACAAAAGTATTCTGTCTCTCTGTTTTAATATTGCTCTATTTGTAGACCTATGCCTTAATTTACTTTACTTTTGTAGGCATGTGAGGTGGAAAGCAGGTGGCATTTTCTCTCCAGCTAGGCCTGAGGTTTCTTCTCCTTTTGACATATCTGCTTATCTTTGTGCCCAGTTAGCACCTCATCATCCTATAGAGTTCATTCGGCTTCTTTTTTTAAAATCAGACAAGGATTTCTGTTGTGCCTGAGCACTAACAGAAGTCACCTCACAGAAGCCTCTGCTCTAGTTATTAAAAGGAGCTAGATGGGCTAAAGGTCTAAGATGTAAATGAAGATCACTAGCTACATCTTGATTATCAACAGCTAATGCAGCAAGGTAGAACTAACTCCCTTCTGAGCTTCCACCCATAAATATGAACATAATTTTGAAAAGTAGAATAAATGGGCAGCAGAGAACGATATTAGCTATGAAGCCATTTGACTAATTTTAAAATAATGGTTGCAAATATATATTTTATGTTTTGGTGTATATGACTTGGTTTTTTAATTAGTAAAGGTTTTTAGCACATTTCTGTTTTGTAAAGCTTTCTAACCATTTCACTCCAACGTATTTTTACATGGCAGAAATAAAACAGAATTGTTTGCTCTAAAGTAATACTAAAATAATGTCATTTATTAGGTTAATTTAATTATGCAGAAAAAAACCCCAAACTCATTGGCACCTACTGAAAGTGTCAACACATCAGCTAAAAGAGGAAACAAAACGGATTGCTTTTCAAAGAAACCTTAACTCCTAGATTAAACACAATCTTTTTGTATAGGAAGTTCCATTTAACACAAAAACTATGTTAAACTGTAGCTCTTGATAACTGTATATTTAACAGAAGCAAAATCTTATCTGCATTAGGGTTTTAAATATCTGTGTAGTCACAAACTTTCAACTGCTCTAACAAAAAGCACAAGAACCTTGGTTTAAAGCATCATACTAGATCACACTCTGCCATCAGATGTTACAGTGGGGGCTGTAAACTTTAAAAAAAGACAAGCCTGGAACAAGGTTTTCAAAAAATAATCCCATACCCAACCTTCTTTTGCAATTTTAAGCCACTAATTGCTAACTAATTACTCTGAGGTGTCACACAATGAGTAGGAAAGCTAACAATCTCTTCTTGTTGCCTGGGATTTGCAGGTTCAGTCAGTGTCTTTTCAGGTATGGTCAAAATCAGGTACAAATCTCTGAGGGAGGTACAATTTAACTAAAGAAAAGAAATACCAATGTCAAACTGCTTAAGTAGGTCTTTTGTTTGGAATACTGGCATTGGAGCCAAAACATTGCCCGTATGTCATTTCTAAATTCTACCTACTTGATTTCTTTGTTTTGTGGAGAAACAAGAAGCTGAAAAACAGGAAAGTTCACTTTGGGTACAAGGCTTATTTTCCACTTAAGCCTACAGGTCACGAATGAAGGGTTAAGTGAAACCAGGCTTTGTTTTTCTCTATCTCTAAAGTATATTAAACCACAATAAAATAACTTATAATTTAAAACAAAAATTCCTTTAAAACCTCTGCATATAACTGCTTCCACTGAGGATGGAAACCTATGTAAAGACCACAGTACTCTAGTGCCAATTCTGAGATGCATTTTCACCTGCTCCAAGATCCTAAAGGGCTCCAACTTCTTCCAAATTCCAAAACTTTATCAGCCCTAATGTCAACTAAAGTAACTGTCAACTTTATACTTGATCAATACATCTCTCTCTGTACATAGTAAAAAAAATCCAAAAGCAAATGGAAATGTTTTGTTTCTTTGTCTCCTCTTCTGGAAGGACAAATCATATTCTTAGAGTTTCATCAATTTCCATGAAATTCACTAAATTCAGATCATCCTTAAATAAAAACATAGTGCTTTATGGAGTCATTTTTGCCATGACAGCACAAACTGAAAAATAAAGGTGTTATTTTGTTACAACAAAGATGAAGGACAAACACAGGAGGAAAATAGAGCACAATAGCAGCAAAAGGAGAGCAGGTGATAAAAACAGATGAAAAAGTAAGAAGATACAGAAAAGGGTGGCACAAGGAAGAAGTTAGGAGGAATGAGGTAGAGAATTAGGCAAAGAAAATCAATCCCTTCAGCAGCAAGGCTGCTCATCATTCATAGTCATTCACCATGAAACTCGCTCAGGCATTATGAAAAGAACTGAATGCCAAGTTGCCAAATCCCCTATTATTTAATTAGGACATTTTTGCTTGTTTGAAGATCCAGCTTTTGTATTTTAATGATTATGTGATCAGCCCAGATTTAATTTTTTAAAAGGGCATTTCTAGCCTGCACCACAGTGCAGAGATATAAGAGAACATGGTGTTAGATTGATCATAAACAAGAATAAAGGTGAAAAGAACAATAATTCCCCTCAACTCTTTTTTTTTTTCCAGACTGACTTATGATCTGGATTTTTGATTTTAAAGGCCAGCAATCACAAGCAAAAACCCGTTTAAAAATACTCACCTTCCACTGCCACAAATAAACCCTAAAATTCTCATATGAGAGATACATGTTTTAGCATATTTGCTTTGAACATTTGACACTGTCTTTCTCTAACATCCTTGGAAATTGCTAACTGTTGTCTGAAGCTGTCAATAACCCAAGAGAAACTCTGATTTGAATGAAACCTTAAGAAAACAAATCAAGAACAGCACAGTTTCATGACAGCATCTGAGAGCCAAGGACAGGCATGTTGCTACCCCTCACCAAAAAGATTTAGTATTTATCCACAGCTTAAGCACTAATTCCATCATTCTTCTCAACATCAACAGTTGGTTGTCATTTAGCAGTGCAGGAGTATGGTGCCAGATGCCAAGCAACCAGAGACAGCCGGGCAAGAGCTCCATGTTATGTAAACAATGCCAACAGTGATGGAGCTGCAACCAGGAGTCAGCCCCCTCCTTGCAGCATACGTATTTACATCTCTTTGCAACTGAATACCAGCCACTCTCCTCAACTTCAACCATCCAGCAATAAAGTGTTTATGTTCAGGCCCCAATTAATGAATCCACTACAGGGAACTAGTAACAAATGGAAAAAATATGCTCACATTAGTAGTTCTATGGCAATGACTAATTAATTAGGTTTTTCCAGTGCTACTCTGCTGCCCAAAAGCCAGTGGTGAGATTCTGTTGTCACTGAGCTTTTTCGTGAACACTGGGATTTGTTCTCCTCATTCTGAACTAAATTGTCATTGTCATTGGGATGCCACACAAAAGGTGGTTTTAGTCTGAAAAATGGAAAATAACTTTTGGTAAATATTTCATACTCTTCTATAATGCTTTTGTCCATACATATCCATACACTAATGGTTGAAACATTTAAGTTCTGTTTTCTTTTTACTACTTAAACATAAACCAACAACACCTACCAAGGCTGCTGAATATAAACTAGCAACATCTAGGAAATCAAGGCTGCTGAATTTAACTTGCTTTTCTGATGTCTAATGAAAAAAACCTAATTATATTCCTCAAACAGGTACACTGTTATTACAGCAAACATTTCTGAAAACAAACCTTAACTTGAAAAAGCAAGGAAGGTTGCAAAGTAGTACTGCTCTAGATTTTTATAGTACAAAAAGCTATTGAAAGAAACTCAGAACCTGACCCAGGTACAGACTGAATCAGAGGTAGCTTTGCCCTTCACTCAGCTGGGTGTAGGGTAAAACCTTTTAGTGCTAAATAGAAGCTTTACAAGAAGACAGAGGCATTACATGAAGCCAGACAAAACTATGCAGTTGTTCTTCACATTTAGAAATTTTTAAGGTTAACAAAAAATCACATTCCAGTTACCTCACTCACATGAGGTGAACATAGAAGGCTGTAACAGATTTTAGCACAAGGTGAGATGTTAGCTTTCAAATACAATCCTGAAAAAAAAGTCTGATCTCAAAAAAATATTCCGTTCATAAACTGTTCTTATTCACCTAAAATCATGTTTCTCTTCTGAGAATTACCAAGGAAACCCACAGTCCATAGACATATTCATCAGTTCAGTTATGATTTATAGACTGTGCATAATAGAAAGATTTGACTCATATGAAGGCTTTCAAAAACATCAGTCAATGTATAGATTTAAAAAATGTAAGGTAAAAAATTTTAGACTAATCTGGCCATGTCCAAAAGCATTCTTCTTCTTGCCTTCTCAATACAGAGCACAGCCAATCTGTCAGAACCAAAATGTTATTTTAGCAATAATTCCTGGAAGTTCTTCACTCTCTGAAGGGACGTAGACTTTTGCGGATTTTGATGATATCAACAGGTTTCAGACAACCCTGTATCTACAAACCAAACTTCAAGTGGTCAAAGTATTACTCCCAACACTATTTAAATATGTACTGAATACAAGAGCTGAGTAACTGCAAAGAATAGACATGTGAAACAGCTGGATATTTTTTGTCTTGTAACACAAGTACCAGTTTGTCTCTAAAAATCAACTAATGTTCTGGTCTTCCTTGAGTATCAACCATAAACCAGCGAATATTACTGAACACTTCCATCAGTTTCTTGACACTTACCCTTCCATATCTGTTAGCGTAGGACCCTGTAAGCAAGGAATGGAAAATGATGATTGTCTCATCCAAATCCCAAATGAATACTCTCTGTAAAAAGAGAATCAAATCAATGTGTTCCTCTGTGAAGCTAATACTTGAAATGGAAAGTTAAAATTTGAATCAGTAAGCACAAAAATGGGAAAATTGTACTGAAATGGTTGCATATTAAAACCATAGTTTCCTTGCCATTTATTTTCAAAACTAACAAGTTTTTTTTCTGGGGTAGGGCAATACAATCTGTTAGCTTTTTACTACAATTGCTATTATATCAAATCCTTCTATAAGAATAGAATTATAGTATTGTCAAATATACACAGAAAATGAGGTTGTACAATGTAACTTTTGAAGCTTGATGTGAGATAGAAACTGAAATAAATAAAGAGAAGCATCTAAAAATGAAATCTTCAGGGTTAGAATTCTGTATTTCTGCAAGTCTTACAAAACAAAATCCATATAACTGCTCTTGAAAATTACCTCTAAAACTAAAATAAAGCAGATTGCTGCTAAACACTTAAATTCTCTTAAATTATGCTAATTTTAATGCATTTTAGGCATCTGAAGAACAAAACCTATTAACTTGGATGATGTATGTATAAAACTCACAGCATCAGTAAGTAATTCTTCTGCTTAGAGACAATGGAAAATACGTGTTTTAAATTTGTCCTCTGACCACACAAAAAATGATATCTTAATGAAAAATAAAGTGTTCAAATACAAGTATTTTAAATCCTGGTGAGATTGTATTTTCCACGATCACAAACGGGGTAAGCTTTTGGAAAGGAAAAGTAATGCAGTGTGGACACTCATAGCTGTGGTGTGTCATTGGAGATGTGTTCTCAACATAAACCATGGGCCACTGGGAGGAATGTGAACATAGTATGAGAGAACAAACCCCACTATTGTGCTAGGAGTGTCTCCTGTCCAAATGCAAACCTTTCTTTGCCCTGGGAAAAGCTTGCTCCTTTTTTTTCTTTTTTTTTTCTTTTGGTTTGTTTTGGTCTGTTTGTTTGTTTGCTTTGTTTAATCAAAAGGAGAAAGAAACACCCAGTATTTTTCTGAGAAAGTAGGACCTCTTCCTGAAGAAGGTTCTTTAGAAGAAAAATCCTATTTTCTATGAAAATACTGTTAGGAAAAAGGGAGCTGCAATGCCACTTTATTTTTGATGTGTAAATAACAAATGCTCTGTGCAAAATAATCATAAAAATAAAGTCTATAACAGGCCAAAGATATTTAATGTAATGTACCTCCAGATCAGAGTCAGGTGGTGGTGAAGGATTATTGTTTCTTCTGCCACGTCCACGTGATTTTCCATCTGAACTACGACGCAATCTATCTGAATCTGAATCTTTAATGGGGGTTGATGGACTGTGGATTGTGCCGTATTCTGTTGTAGTAAAGAAACGACACTTTTCACCTTTCAATTCAATCTTCAAAATGTTCAACTTACTTGCTTACACCAAACCCAGTCCTAACTAAAATAATTAAATATAAAATGAGAAGTGGTAATATTGATTCATAAAGTAATTCAATCTAGCTCAAGTTATGTGCAAAAACAGAGTGATAAACTATTTCAGTAAACACATATAAAAGACTTAGTAGAAAAAAAAAATCTTCATTCCTTCAATTATTACAAGATTAAACTCTAAATGAGCAATTTTAAGTGATACCAGCTTTTTATAAAACAACATTAATTTAACTCTAGCTTTTCAAACTTAAATACTTTAAATGCTTTAAAATAACTGTTATGGTGACAGGTGAGAAAAATGCAACAAGGTGTGAAAAAACCCCAAGAATATAGAAATTGAAAATTTTTCCAAATTGTCTGGTTGCAGACACTTTTAGATTGCTACATTTGAGACAGAAGAATAGAATTATTCCTAAATATAGCATAAATCAGAGTTATTTATTTTCCTATAGTAATTTAAATTAATAAGTGTTAAATATGCATCAACTATGAAGATGAAATTTCTAATATTTTTCAAAGACCTACTCAACATTGAATATTTCCAATGTGTACCTTCCAGACAGGATAGAAATCTTTACAAACAGTATTATATGTTAATTATTTTGCTTCAGCAACATTTATTTGTAAGAATATTTACTGTTATTGAACAGGTCAAAAAAGAATGATGATTCATGTAGTTAAGAACAATAGAGTTTTTCTGAAAACATGTTAGTTTGAATATATTTTGCTACTCTTGACATCCATGGACTCTATCACAGTGAATGTTTGTATATTAACAAAGCAGACATCCAGCATCAATTATTAATTTAATTAGCAGTACCATAGGCCTCGGAAACGCAACAACACATTTTTAAATCTCTTTTGAAAACTTCCTTTCATAGTCTAAAGTTCACAAATACTCTTATTTTGATGGTCACCATGATTTATTTTTTTTTCCAAAAAAGACGACTTTAGTGAAGACAGCTCGAATGTTTATATTTCTCAATTTTAATGCTCAGTTAATGTTAACTATTCTTCAGAGTTCAACAGATACAAATTTTTTCATTTTAATCTGCCTACACCACGGCATTCCAGCTTGAACAGACAGGTATACTTCTCACACAAGGGATTCTCTCTCCTAGGAAAACATCCTGTTGAGGTCAAAGGTTAGATTAAGAAGGAGATTCTGGACATCTGTGTAACACCACATATGCACGATTACTCAAAATAATAACAATTGCTTGTGCTGGATGAAAGGAAAAGGTCTTGAAATTCTCATGTCAGCCTTCAAATCTACACTAATTGAAAATTAGCATATCTTATATATTTAACATTATGTATTTCCCTAAGTATTTCAGATATCAAACAAAGCAGAACAAATTAAGATGTAACTCAAGGTTAAGCGCAGAATCTTCTGAAAGCATCTGACCTATACTGAAAGAGTCATTCTGTATGTGTCAAACAACAAAAATTATCCAGTCAGGTCTATAAACACATCCAATGTTTTCCAATGACAATGCACATTTCAGAATATTTATTTAAACTACTTAAACTTGGAATGGTGGCTGCTCTCTCACCTACTGTGCTTAACCATAAATAAGAAATCATAACAATTAGTACCAATTTTCCCAATTAATTTTTCTGCTATACACTATTTTTAATATTAAAATCTTTAATAAAAAGAAAAGAGAAAGAAAATGATGCACAAAAGCTTTGAAATAAATTATAACCCCGTTAAATAAACAGACCAGAATTTCTTCAACAGGTATACTCGCTAATGATGTTCTAAATACGTACCCTAAAATTTAGATGCAACGAAAAATTTCATTTCCTATTGACTAATTTAAATTAGGGCTGCTCTTGGTCTTTGACACTGTTTTAAGGAGTGTGGTTTTTTCTCACAGACATGGTATACCTAAAAATTTTAAGTATTAAACTTGTCAGAGTAACACTAATAACAAAAAAAATAGGGAACAGATAACATGGAAAGAGTATAAACAAGACTTCATGACAAATAAACAAACACGCAAACCTAAACGAGTGAGCACACAGAGCAGTGCATGGTGGGGGCAGAGAAGAAAGTCTCTTTATAGGAGCCATCCAGCTTTCCATCTTTGCAAACTCCCTTAAGTTATGAATACTCCATTCAAAATTACAAACACAGGGCTGCAAGTTTGGATGGAGACTCATTTCCATTTCCCCTTCACAGGTAATCTCTCTGGACGCACCAGACCCTCACCTGACAGAAAGACTCCCAACCCTGCCTCAGGACCCCTTCTTGGGACCACTGTACCTCCATCATTCCCAAGAGAGGTTTGTCTGTCCTGCTTTCATGGATCACTCCAGGAAACCTCTGCTGCTTTGACAGCTGAGTCATCAGAACATACAACTTCAGCATTCATTACAGCAGTAGAAGTTTAATCTGTTAAAGCAGGGGAAAAATTATTCCCTTCATTGTATCTGCATGCATTTGAAGACTGTTCACAGATCCCCTTTTTCGTTAGGTTAACCCTTCCCTGTCAATCTTCTTTGCTAGGCTCTGATTATCACTCTCTACAGTCACTCCAAACTGGATGAAATAATGCAAAGCAAAATCAAACAAAGCTTGACTTCCTGAATGTTCTGCAGGCTACCCTCCCCTGGACACGACTTGGCAGGAAAAAATTTGCATTTTCTACAACATTTTTCATAAATGTTAGATTCGTCATTCCTAGATCATCTTTTGAGGAGGAAGCAACATTGCACTGCTTGTTTCTCAAAGACCTGGCCAAACCTTGCACGTGAACTGAATAAGAAACATTGCTAATACCTGCAACTTTTGAGTCTACTCAGGAGATCAGTGTGTTACAAACAGTGTGACAGATGGCAGTAAACAACAGGGGGAAAATGTGACATTGTGTGAAAGAAACTTATTCCATGTATGTAAAGGGAAAACTCTGTGTGCACGGAAAGCTCACTGTCCAATGGTCACTCTCAGGGCCTCATAAGGAAACCCAGTTGAAGAATACAGTGTCCAGCTGAGCCCTGAGCCTCGACAAGCCCAAGCCCTGACAAATTCTAGAGAAAGAAAAACAACAGCGGCTGAGGGTACTCTGTGTGCCACTAATACTTGCAGTACTGAGAGCACTCTGCAGGGAAAGGTAGAGCCTGGAAGAAGCTGCCAACATTCCCCATCCCACATTTGTGCAGTTTATCATTCCTGCCTAAATGTATACCTCACACCTGCTCCTATTCAGATCACATCTCCATTTTTTGAGTTCTCACCCCGTCTCCAAAGGCCTTACAGCCCCTCTCAGCATGGTGTCATCTACATATTTAATAGGCAAACACATTCTGTTCCGTCACCAAAATGATTAATGAAAATGTGGTCTGGTGCTAGGCCCAAGGCAGACACTGAGGAATGCTGCTGTAGCCATCCTTCTATTTTAACAATGAGCTCTCACTGACTTCTCTCTGGACATGATTTCCTAAACAGCTTTTCATCCTTCTGCTGTAATTTCTGCCAAACTGCTTTAGCCTAGTTTGCTTTTAAGATTGTTAAGTGAAAAGATTTAACTGCCAGGGCATCAAAAGACTTGCTGAAGTCAATTTACATAGTCAGAAACCATGTTATCATTATACCCATTACTCTATAATCATTGGTAAGAGAAGGTTAATTTGTTCAACTTCAGCTGACTTCACGGTACCAGACATATTGTAGCACTAGCCAAGTGAAATGATGATGTTTCTAAAGCACTGAATCCATTTTTATCCTGTTCTTGAGCATCACGAACACAAGTAAGGGCAAGAGAAAACCCTGACCTCTGCATAGTCATGAGCAGAGAAGGGGGTGAAGATCAGGTCTCCAGTGCCTGTCCAACACTAAAGCAAGATCACCAAAGGGAGCTGGCAGCAGTCTGGTTAAATACAAGGAGTTCAGATAAAAGCTAGAAGATTTGTGGCACATTTTGCCAAAAAACCCTATGTGAGACTCCCAAAATACTACAAGGGTTCAAGAGGAACCTGAAGACATCCCTGGAAGTGAAGCATTTAGGGATGCTACAGCTGCACCACATCAGCAACAAGTGTTGGCAACTACATCAAGCTCCACTGCCTGTTTCTAAGAGGTTATTTCAGTGCAAATCCAGCCTGATCTAGTCTCCTGGGCATGCTCAGTAGGGGCTGGAGGAATTAGGAACTGTCCTGGAGGACACCTTCCAGGTTAGCTTTGACTGGAACGGCTCTACTTGGGTGCCCTAGGACTGGTCTGCTGAGTCAAAGCTTCACATCAAAAGAGACTCTACTCAAAATTAAAATGCTAATGCAGGCACACCCTAAACACACAAACAAAAGCAGGTCTGGAAATCCCCTGAGGCAAGAATATCTGGAATCTGGAAAAGTGCTTAGGGCAAGTCTTACACAAGCCTAGTCTGTCCTCTCTGTTCCAGAGGTCCCTGCTGATGGCCCCTGCAGCAGGCAGGGTACGGGCCAGGGATCCATCAATCTGGACCGCTACAGCCATTTCTGTGTGCTGCACATGCCTTCACAAAATTGCATTAATAACGTAGCAACAGTTATTCTTCTGCATCCACGGACATACACATCATTTCAGATCTCCCTGCTCTCTGTACTGTGCCCCAGGAAGACACTAAAGGTTATAGCTTATTTCTGCTTCACACACTCTGAGTTCCCTCTTCTAGAACCTTGGATAAAAGAACTACTCTTGACTTCTGTAGTCAGTCAGAAAAAAACATTTTAAGCCCAGATTCTATAAATGTCTTATTTTCCACGTGTGACCGGTATTCCCCTGTTTCTGACCTGGTAGCAACTCCTGGTAGCATCAAGCCTGACAAAAACGCAACTGTGAGGAATAAAATATGTTTACATTCTGGCTTAAGCAAAATACATGAACCATAATGTATTAGACTTTCCTCTTATGCTTCAAGACACCATATAACTGTAACTTGACATAAGAGTTCATAAGCTTATACTTTGCTTTATACATCACTCTGGGCAGTGTGGATGGTTTTGTCACACAGGACAATTTTCCATCATCTCAGAAATAAAAATACCTTGATTACTTATGAACAGACAATACAGCTACAGAGATAGCATTTACAACACCATAATCTGTAATTCATTTCTGTTTGTTATGGAAATACCCCCTAACTAATTGCTGTGCTGTTTTCTTACTGTTGATTTAGATGTAGAGCAATAGTGCCCAATAACAAATCTGGGGAAAACTGGCTATGCCAGAAAGCCCGAAATCAAGTCTGTCTCTGGGTAAATCCAGCTGGTGAGTGCGTGGGTAGAGCTTTTGCTATTGACAAAGGCATTGCAAATTTTGTCAGACTTTTTCCCTACTACACTGAAAGGTTATGCAAAAGAGAGTAAACATACATTATCAAAGTAATCATATCTCATGTCACAATGTAAATTACATGGATGAGGTGGGTCTAGGGTAGTTAGTATGGTCAAATGTCTCTGCAAGTAGGTATGTACAAATATTTTCCATTTAGATTGTGCCCAGATTAATGGCTTCCCCTTAAATCTTATTTTTAATTTTGCCAGTGTTATTTCAACTCCTGTGTACTAGAACAAAAATATAAGATTCAAGTAATTTGAATATGTCAGTCTCACACCACTATTTTCTTACTTTTGCATAATTAAAGTTTCCTTTTGCATAAATAAAACTGAACACAAATTTCATGAGGACTTATACAAACTTCTACTTGCATACAACTGGACCGGGATTAAACAATGCAGCAGAATCACATGTATTTGTGGATTTTTTTAACTTTGTCTATAAAAAAAATGCTACTGTATTAGTAGTAAGTAAAAGCACTAAATAAATATTGCAAGAAATAAAATAATGTCTGCTGGCAGGCTCATAGATGTATATCTCTAGTGCTGTTTTGACAAAATGTCAAAATCTTCACTTGAAACATTTAATGCTTGTATATTGAGAATGAAGAGCATGCTATTAAAAACTTGACAGAAGCTCTGAATAGTCTGTTAAAAACAGTGGCAAAAATTACTTTATTTCAAAGCTTGGTTGAGGTTTTGACTTAGGATTGCATATTTAAAATAATGGCAAAACATCATATGCAACAGCATTTATAAACTATATATGACTACAACTTAAAGTAGTCCAGATTTTTTCTCTCCAGCTTTCTTTGTTGAAGAAAGAAAGGTGAAGCAATCCCATAATTGCTCAGTGGTACTTGTATCCGTTGTAGTTATTTCTTCCATACTCATTCCATTTTCAAACAATTTGAAATCATTATTACTTTTAATCCCACCAAAACCAAAGATGAACACCCCAGAAGAACAACCATTATCAGAAAAGCAAAACTAGTACTGTACTTTGCCATTCTTTATTGAATCCAATTTAATTTCTGTTTTTACAGAATTTTCTGTGACTTTCCTCCCTTATATAAATATATCCTCTAGATTTACTCTTCATTTCTATTTATGAAAAAGAACAAACATTAAAATACCAGAAATGTACTGTGAATATAGCTGCATTTCTTTCCATACAGGTACTAGTGAAAAGTTGCCTATATAAACTACTTGCTCTGTTTCACTTTTCTGTCTCTAATTTATTGTTATGAAATACAATAAGAAGAAACTGTAAAAGTTGCTTTCCCTTTTGTAATACTAAATGTGCTATAGCACTCAAGGAAAAAGAAGTTTAGTCTTTAAGAGCAAAATAGTGACCCATGTCTTGGACCAAGTTTTGTTGGCTGCATTGTGAAGTATGTGAGTAATATGAAAAAAACCCCCAACTTTCCAGTAATATATTAAAAATACTTATTACAGAGACCAAGGAAAATGAAAGAGATCGAATCTCAAGAACAATGCAAGTCTCTCCTCTGAGAAACACTGTTTAATAAATTATAAATACATCATCATATGAAATAGAAGGATAAATTCAGCCTTCCTGACTGAATTAAAAAAAACTGCACAAATCAAGAATTTTTTATTACCAGCTGTGATGATGGAGTTGAAATATTGCAAGAGAAAATTATTACAGCTTTAGAAAATGAAGTCTTGTTCTATATTAACTCCTAGAAATACATGTTATGAATGTTAATCTCAGTATTTTTGAGCATCAGGGTAGGCGTAAAGGATGGGGGCATAACTCCATCTGTCCAGGTTAAGTTTCAACACTGGCAAACAGCTGGAAACCAAGTAAGAAAGCATAAAAAGGACAGACATACATACAGCACTAATTCATCCACTGTCTCCAGTGATCTTCTGCATCAAGAATTTCTTGTTGTCTGTGTAAATCTAATATTTGAGCTTGTCAAAGTTATGCTTGAACTGGCATAAACTTTTTGCATCCACAGCAAAGAGCTACACAGCTTACCTTTATGAAACATAAAGAAATACTGCTTTGGTTCACTCTGAACCTATTTCAATGAATTTAAATATTTGCTCATTTATCTACTTCTATTCTCTTTTATGATTTTATTTATTATTACTTTTCTTAGATACTACAGCTTAGACAAAAAATCAGAAACTTTCTGATTATGTCACTAAGAAAAATACAGGCTTTTGTTCACAAAAAAACAACATTAATTTGTATATTTGATTTATGGATACAAAGACTATAAACCTCTGTTCAATGAATGGCTTTGTCCTGACTGGTACAAGAAAGTTTCAAATCCTGAAAGGGAAGAGAAAGAAGAAACACTGAGCATGGAAAATCTCAGGTTCTTCTGTAAGAATCCCTGCATGTTCTGGATGGCAAAAAGCTTTCAAATTTAGCTAGTAACTGAGGGAAACCATAAAAGGATTATTTTATATTTGGACAAGGAATTAAACATATTTTAAGTGAAATTATCTGAGATTTCTGAGTCTGCAAAACTCTACTAAAAATGTCACAAGAGCACATAATTACTTTCTCCCTTTCACATTTTTTGTACCAGACTCTTCTGTTTCACTTACTGGCCCAAATTCATAGAAACCACCTATGTCTGTCAAATTATCCTGGTGCCTCTGTAAAGTCTGAAGGCTGTTCTGTGCTTGTCCTGGCATAGTTCATAACCACACGGATTACATGTTTTTTTTATATATAGAAGATGTCTAAGGATAGACAGCTGCAAATCAGCAACTGGAGCCCATCCTACTAAATGTGATGGCTCTGCACTGCTCCCCACCATGCCTCATAAGAAGCATTCCAGTTATGGTAAAGAACGAGCAGCCTAACTTGAACAGATGTGGCAAAACAGCCTACAGAAATTTTACTAATTGTAATAAAAATTTGCTTAATTTGCTCTTTTGTTCTGTGTTTTTGACCCAACTGTACATCTTTTTCTGTTGAATACATCTTCCACTTGTCCCCACCCCACCAGCATTCCCCTTCTACACATTGATCTCTCTTTTCTTTGACCCCAGCCTTGCTTTGTCTTCCAAGCAGACTGCGTGTGAGCTCAACTGAGAGTTTGCAATAAACCTCAGCAAGAAAAAGGTAAAAACATTTACACTGTCCAAGGAGAAATGGCAAGCACAGCACTGGATTCACTGACGGGTCCTTGCTTCCCTTTTACCAGCATTGAAGGTTTGTGAGGCAGCAAAAGATTCTCACCTAATTTCTCCTCAGGAAGCCAGCACTGGTATGTCAGTCACTTTAAACTGCTCTCATACCACTGGAGAGGCTTTGGCATCTCAGGATTAAGACTGCAGTTAAACAGAACTCTAAACAGAAGTGTTCATCTCTCTCCAGTCAATACGGAAGGAGCCTATGGGCTCGATCCTAACTTAACTGCATAAAGACAACAATTGCATAAAGAAAAATGGAGAAATCTGGGTCTAGCCCTACACCTGCTGCTGCCTGCAACCACATTGATGGAGATGGCTTTCATTAGCTCCTTCTGACAGAGTGGCCCACAGCAGGTACTTTCCTAAATGTGCCCCTACCTCTGGTAGAGGCAGCCAGACCATGATAACCCCATAGCTATATTAGGAGTTGCTATTTGCAAACTGTTAGAAGGAACATTTTCAGAACTGTTAAATCAGTAACATTAATGTGTTGGGAGAAGAAATGTCAGATCCAGCAATGCCAGAGGAGGTGTCCAAGCAAGGGCTAAGCAAGTAGTGGTAGGGCATCCATGGGTGTATAGTTTTCAATACATGAAATAACAAATTGGAAGAAGGATTAGGTGCAGAACTCAACCATGAGAAAGCCCACCAAATTCTTTCAAATTTTTAGACAAAACTTTCAGAACAAGAGTATGGAAGATGTGAGGGCGAAAAGAAAGACTTCTTTAAAAGGCACTGATAGAAAAGCTCTGTTCAGGCTTATAGAGCACAGAAAACTATTTAAATAGGAGGACAGCCTTTAAACCACTAAGTTTGAGCTTGGTAAAAATACACCTCCTCTCTTCATATGCACATTTACTATCACTTTTAGGAAATAAATCCTATAGTAAAGATCAATGACTTCAGAAAAATACATGCAAAGATTTTGCAAAAGATCAAGACTCAGATGATACAATGATTCAATTTTAGTATCTTGGTGACAGCTAGAACTTGAACACATTAGGGTTTGGGGCTAAGAGGAACCTAACTGTTTCCAACTTAAAAAGAAAAGCAAACAAAATCACAAGGAAACAAAAGCAAACAATTTTTAAAAAGTGAAAAGCAGGATAATTACGCAGACATCAATATGCATCTATATCTAAATGCCACAGACCCCAATATGCACTCATATATTTGGAAAGATTCGTTTCTCAAATACAGTGCACACACATGACCTCATGTATATAAATGCACACACTGGCTGTATTTTCTTCCCTACTTACTTGCAGCAAATGTCTCAAAAGAGACAACACTGCAGAACATTTTCTTCAGGTGCACACTCATGCAGAAAAGCAGCAGGGGCCTAGCAAATTATATTAAAAGTTAGCATTGCACATGGAAGATCAGTCCTATTAAGTGCTTCAAGAGAACTAAAACCAACCTCATCCCAAAGTAGTCCAAAACAAAACCACCTAATACCACTGCCAAACCCTAACTGCTTCTTCCTGCATTACTCAGAAACTGCAACCTTGGACTTTCTCTCTGACAGACTTCAAACTTTTGCCATCTACTAATGACTGACATGCTTGAACTCCTAAAAAATGGATTTTTACTTTTTTTAATAATGAGAAAAGTATTTTTCACTCCTCATTTCCAAAACCAGCTGGAGAAGTTTGGCATCAATGTTCAAAAATATCTCAAGTAGTAAAGGACTGCCAAATTCCACCAAGAAAGGTAAAATGTCTGGGAAAAGAATAAGCCACTGAAAATCTTTTCTTAAAATGGAAACACTTGTGCAATTTCAACTCCCCATTGCAAGCATTATTATGTCCTCTGAAAGTAAAAAACTCAAAAGCTCTCTTTCAAGTGGACAGTTGGGTTATGGTTTGAAGGCCTCTTGATTTCAGTCTTATTTAAGAAAAATCAAAGGGGTTTATCTTAATGAAGACAAAGCTTAAAAGCACCAGGTTCTTGTTCAGTGTAAAGACTTATCCATACCCTGCAATTTTTAACACAAACACTTTACAAATAAATACAAACAACTTGTATTCCAAATAAGCTTTAAAACTTTTACTGATCCTCTTTTTTTAGTCTATTTTCTGTTAAAATCTGTCCAAGATATGCCACAGGCTCAGGACTAAGAAATAATAAAAAAAAAAAATCAACAACTACACCAAAAAAAAATCCAATTCAATCCCCTTTCAACTTACAAAAACGTGCCTCATAGGGACCATAAAATCCATGTAATTACCTGCTGCAGGATCTGTAACTGCTTGACTGGTGATGCCAGATGGTGGTTCTTGGAGCTGGTATGTAGCATTTGTGGAGGGTGTCGTAGGGCTGGTGTTGCTGTTTGTCATGTAATGTGAAGGATATGGTGAGCTATTATAATACTGTGCATATTGGCCCTGGCCAAAACTGGGATAAGAGGGATATTCCTGCAAGACAAAAATGCAACTGAAAAGTCCATCAAGGTTTTGCTACTTTTTAGTGTAAATCTTAAAATATAACTACAAACACATGTTAGACTTTGAGCACGTATGCTTCCTGGATTGGATGCTGTAGGACTTAAAGCTGTGAGGCAGTAAAACAAAATCTAAACTACACATAATTTAGTATGTCTTCTCATACAAGTAGTTTATTAGACACACTGATGAAGATGTGTGAATAAGAACATCAACCTCAGACAATTATTTCTAGTACTGGAAAATGACAGATTGAATAAAAGCATTTATAAACTTTAGTTTAACTTGAAAAGATTATAATTTCTTTCAATAAGCTATTTAAGCGCTACATTTTTTCAGTGGATGAGAATTCTAAGTTTTCCAAAGTTTGCTGAACTCCTATTTACAAATTTACCTGCTGTGAACTATTAAATCCAGTAGAATTTGTGAGTGAATTATTTCCTGCATATATTCCTGATGATGTTGTAAAACTGCTGCCTGAAATGGAATGAAAAATTATGTCAATTACTAAAACATTGGAAAATAACTTCTATCACATGATAATATAATAACATTATAGCATATTTGTAATATTTCCCACATGCTGACCGATTCAGCTCTATAACATACTAATATATGGAAAGTGATAACTCATACTTCTTACACCCTGTGTTTCACTATTGCAATAAAAAAAACCCCTTGAAAATTAGACAGGAATTTTGGACCCACCTCAGGTCTGATTGAAAATTAGGCTATCACACCCCTCTGAACAATACCAAGCACTGTGGAAGTAATGGGTGTTTCTTTTTTTCTTTTTTTTTTTTTTGGTGTTGAACAATAAGGACAAGTCTTGTCCCTAGAGACACCAGCTCCCCTCCCCACGAAAGCCCAGTGGCTCTGTTTCTCCTCCCACCTTTGAGAATTGTGTCCTCTCCCTTCCCTGAGCCTCAGACCCTCACAGGAGCTGCAAAAGCCATAACTCCCTGCTCGAAACAGCTCAGTCTGACTGCGAAGCCATTAGGAGTCACTAATCGATCATAGACGGCCTTGGGCTGCAAACCTTTCCTCTTTTGATAGAGTGTACTAGGCATGACACAAGAGGAAAAAAGTACCTCTCTGAGAAGGGAGACCCAAGATTGAATTTAGCCCAGAGACTGAATTACTGCCTTCATCTCCCTCCTCCAGCTTTCATGAGCCACCAAAAATAGACAGATGGGGCTCTTGTTTAATACCCAACCTGAGACGCTGTTCCACTAAAAGGGCAGCAACCCCCTTTCAGCTGTCTTGCCCTCCCTGGTTATAACCCAGGAGTGACACAGCCACCAGCTGAGACATATGGATGCACAGGGTGAAGCTACATAAGCCACCACAAAGTCTGTAACGAGGCAACCTATTGAACTCATCCAGCAGGAGAGCACCAGTCAGCGCAGGTTATTAAAGTGTACAGGTTGTTTACAACCTCCCTTGCCACCAAAACCTGCCTCAGTGAAAAGATATACAGAGACTTTGGGAATAAAAGCTTGCAGGTGAGCAAAGGAGACAAGGAGGGATGAAAATCAACAGGGAGCCAGGTGCACAGATGCACCAATCCTCTGATGTACCCGACACAACTCAATTAACAACCAAATCCAAAAAGAGGTTACTCATTGGGAAAAGCGACATTTCTTACAACTCCAAAGAGGACAGAACACGGGCAGGGATCCATACTCATTACAACCCCTGAAGGACATTTGTGAGCTATTTACTTTTCTTAAACAATAAAACACCAAACCAAGAGGTATCATAGCTATGAGAAGTCAGAAGGAAAAATATTTAAATGCTTTGACTGCAAAAGTTACCAAAAGCACATAAAAGTTAAGTCTCAAAGAAGGAGATGTGAAGTCCAATAGCAGTGGGAGTAAAGGATGAAGCTTAAACTTAATGTATGAAATGACTGTAAACATTTCTCTTGTATCTTCTACTAGTGCAAAATCTCTGACTGTTGATAGATGCTACTAATCCTGTGAACTAAAATCAGATTACTTCAGCAGAATATTTGACATCCAAATTTAGCAGATAGCACAGATAAACAGTACTAATGAGAAAAACATGTTTTAAATTTAACTTAAAATTGGAAAACAGATGTTATTTTTTTTATTGTAACAAACACGAAAGCCAAAATACAGCTGAAAAATATTTTAAATTGCAAAACTTTGAAACGATATTTTATTTCTAATAGAGCTCTGGCTGGAAGAATATAAGTCACTGTGTCTCTTCTTATTTCTGTAGGGTTTTTTGAGTGATGCAGTAATACATTCAAACCCAGGTTTTAGAGGTGCACAGTTTGAGCCACTCTAAAAAGATACAAAAAGCCTGTCATAGTTATAAGTAGAAAAAAAAAACCCAGATTTTTTTTTTGAGGAACACATTCTCTTTCCTCAGAAGGTCTGGAAAATAATTTGTAAGAGCAAATGAGAAAAGTAATTACATGCCAGCCAGTATCTCTCCCTCTCAGACAAAGACACCCACACACTAACATGCAGATCTCTCTCTTTCATCTCATGGTCAGCACTGGCTCCTATGGAGGAGGGGTAGGGGTCTCCTAGACCGTAACAAACATGAAGCAGGTTTCTCAGAAACAGCTCCGTGGGCCACCCAGAACTACAGGCCTGAAGTTGTTTTTAAAATACTCATGATTTTGCAAATTGTTTTTTAAATATTCAGCCATAACATGGTATGCAGCCGCTATCCCGCCTTAGCTGAACAAACACAAAAATAAGAATCACTACAAAATGCATGAGATTTACTGCCCTAAGTTGGCCGGCTACATAGCTTTAAAATGTGATAAAAGCTGTAAATTGCAGGTCAAAGGTCTATTTTGCAAAGAGCCCTGACCCACATTAAAGCTGGGAATCCCAGTCAGCATCGGAAGGCAGCCGGACCCTGCTGGGACTAGGGCGCGCTCCAGGCGCGGGGCTCGCCCTGTGCCACCGCAGGCACGGGATAAGGTCCTCCCCCGTGTATTGGCCACAGAAGTCCATTTGCTTTCCTAGCTCAGTCTCCTTGCCATGGGCTATGTCTATCATCAGGGTACAATGTATGTGGCAGAAGTTTAGTGCAGCTCTCTTGGGAAAGCCTTAGACAGCCAGATGGGCTATTTAAACTCAAGGTTTCTTCCGTTTGCTTACAGTGTTTAAAAATCCTTGGCAAACTCCCCCTTGTTGTCCTAGTAACTGCTTAGCCATCCAGCACAATATTTTTATACTGTATAATAATAACCAAATACCTTAACATTTACTTTTTTATGGTTGAATTCCCAAACCAATTGGATAGTTATTCTCAATCATCACAGTCTTGGTAACTAAAACAATGCTGGTGCTCATCACAGGTCTAGCACCCTTCCAGCAGTAGGGTACTCGGGTGCAGGGTAAAAGCCATGCTTTTATCACAATCAAAGGAGACTCAAATAAGAGTTGCAAATGGAGTTCTTTCCTTGCTGTTTCCCCCAGCCCTTCTCCACTCCATTTATCCTCACTGAGCAATCCTTATCACTCTGCCAATATAGGAACAACTGCCCATTCCCACAGCCATTAGTCATGTAAGTGGTCTTTCAACATCTATGAAGCAACTTATATGAAAAACAGCTTCAGGAACACACTCGTTAAATAAAGCACAGGGGTGGGAAGAGGGGAGTGGGGAAGTGGGTGGCAGAACCTCCAGAGTTCTCACCCTCTCCCCTATGCACCCTTCTTTGTAGAGATTATAAATTTGTAACAAACAAAAATCCAATTACCAGGATAAACTTAGCAAGGAGTCACAGGCAGTGATTCTCCTTATAATTTTCGTAAGTTGGCAGCCTCTCCCCCCCCCTATTGTTCAGTGACTAATGACGCTGTAATTTTAGCAGGGTCAGGAAAAGCACTGGGTTTAATTGGCTGCACACGCACCGCGAGACAGCGTCTCTACATTGCAGGGACACATTCATCCCAGCGAGAGGAACCAGAATTAACTCCAAAGCTCTCGAGCGCGAGGTAACCCCAGTCAGGGAACACGAGCAGGACAACTGCAAGGCCGCTAGGAAATCCCCTTTACCACAGGCAAGAACGCCAGCAGGGCCCCGAGTGCTGTCATGTAATGCTCGGTTGTGAAGTAGGTTGTGGGATCCATTATCTCCATTTAGCAGCTCAGCAGCTGCACGCAGGAGATGAAGAACAGCTATTGCAGGCTATGACAAGGCTGAGGCAGCATCCTGCCCAGATACTGCTAGAGGGGAAAGGGAGAATAAACTCATTTTCCTCTCTGGAGGTTTCTGCACAAATAACTGAACAGCAGCAGCACTAACCCTGTCTTCTGTCATGAGAATCAATTTTGTTCTAAAATAATAGTTGAAATTATGAATAGGTTCTCCATCCAAAATTAAATGAGGAAAGGGAAACAAATGTTCCTGTTTACTTTTAACAGCTGTTCAATCAAAAGGAAGAATTAAGTCAATTCAGAGTTGTTTCAAATACAAAAGTTAACCTAACGAAAATACTACAAAGACATATATTCTCATGTATAGCATAGACATATAATGTAAAATATTTAACTGCAAGAAAGACCTGTTCAGCAATGTGATTCTTTTCTACTTAGCAACTAATTCCACCAATTCTTTCATTTGAAATATTCTCCTTATTTCCATTCTTATGGTGTCTAAGGTTACTGTAGAAGACCAGTCCTTCACTCACCCAGACATTGTGCTGTTTATGAACACAACAGAAAGGACATACACACCACAGGGATCCTCTAACTCTGACGTGTGGCTCTTCTGCCCAAACCAGACTGTCAGTGATCCATTGACTTCCACAGGTGGGCAGCTCTCAGCCTAAGCACAGCACAGCTAGAGCAGAACCCAGGCTTATACCCCCTCCTCCCTAGGACCCGCAGACAAGTCCATCATTAAACCAATGCTTCTTATCCTTTTCTTTTTAGAGCTTCACAACTGGGTCACCTTTAACATATTTTTTTTTTTCAGAATATTTTTAGATCCTTGCCTCTCAGTGTAGACAGCTGAAATGTTTTCCAAGATCTTACTGTTCCATCTCTTGACAACTGTCACCCTTTGCTGAGCTTGACAATTCTGATCTTATACACATTTTGCATATAGCAAAAAACCAAAGCAGTACCCTTTACGGCAGACTCTATGCAGCCCACTGACAGAGTCCTAGCTTTGCACTACTAATGCCAGCATTCACTTACTGTCAAAATTTTCCAAGCACTCTCTATGTTATCCTATGCTGCTCCTTCTTCCCTCCCTCTATTGAATGAGTTTCCCAAAGACATCTGCAAAACTATTTCCCCGTCCTGCCTAAAATCCCTTTTTATTGACATCCCTCTGCTCAGTATCTTACAAAAAACACCTTTAGAACTGTTAGATAACCAGTATGGGGTGTCAACTGTTTATCATACATAAATAGTGTCAGCTTTATTGTCACATTAGGCCCTTCTAGGCTGTGTGTTTTATTTTAGCCTCCAGCTTCTGTGGGGACTATATTTTTATTTGCTTACAGAAATTAGCACAAGAAGATCCTAGTATATGACTGCGGCATGAAGGCACTACTGCAATAGAAATTATAGGCAGCACAGACATGATTTTTCAATAACACTATTTCCTAGTGACCGTGAATTATCAGTTCCTTAAAAGCTGAAATGTTGATTCAGAAGTTCATTGTAGCTGCTGCTGGCAAGTACTTTGAGCTCCCTCCTACAGAGAGGTAGTATTTTTGAGGGGCAGGGGGGAGCTGGGTGTGGAGGTAGGTGTGGAGGTGTGTTTGTTGTCTGAGTTTTTTTGTGTAGCTGTCTGCAGAAAGCAAAACCATTAACCTAGTTTGGTTCTATTTACTCTGATGAGAAGATCATCACTATTCAGCATGTAGATGAAAATCCATATTCTACTCTGGTCCTGTCCCTCTTATTTGTCAGAGCACACTAGAAGTCAGCAATGTTTCAGATGTCAGATGGTCACTTCCGCCCTATAGAGCTACTCAACATGCAGTTCAAATGGGGATGTAAAAAAAAATAAAAATGCAACAAATAACTTCTCTCATGTCTGAGCAAAGGACTGGATCAATATACCCTTAAAGCTGCGGAATAAAAGCAAAATCTCATTCACGCAGTCTCTGAAAGCACTTCTGCCTCAAGACATTTCATGGAGTTAAAACTGAGCTTGATAATATATAAAGGTGCTAAACTTATTTAAAAATGTGGTCCATTTCTGTGATTGATCACTTATTTCAACAATTCCAAAATCTACAATACACTTGATATCTACTGACAAACTCAGGGATAAAAAGGCCTGCAGCAGGCATCCCAAATTAACTATTTCTGGTAAACAATAATTTTTTAAAATATCCGTTACGTGGTGAACAATCCAGAACCAGGCACACCCAGTGACTTCTCAATACAGAAGAGGGAAAAGGAACTGGGAAAACAAGGTGGAAAGACATTAACTAAACAGGCAAGTAAGGCTAGAAAATATAATTGATAATAATAGCCTGCACATACAAAGACTTATAGCTTTTAAATAGACTTCAAAGAAACAGACTTCAATGATTACTTCGCTACCTCCACAGCTGCAGCAGGTATTTTTATCATCTTCTCCCTCCCCAAACACACTCAGGTGTCAAATTATATTTGGCACTTCCTAAATTCATAATCCTGTCACGTTTTCCAGGACTAGCTTTGTCTCATTCACTATTTGCTAAACTATTGCTATGTAGAGATACATTTTTACTGCAATAACACCAGAACACTTCACTATTAATGAAGCAAGGGATCTTCCAAACTGCTGAGAGCTGGCCTGTTGCTCTCTCAGCAGAGGCAATCATCATTTCATCTTCAACTGCAATAAAATCGGAGTTAAGTGCTCAAGCAAACATTCATTTTTATTCTAGGAATATAAAGAAATAAGGAGGAAAAAACCCCACCATACCATTAGCTATATCTAATTAATGGTAATATCTGTTTATACAGACCTTGCATCTGGTAGCTATAGGGAGCCTGTCCAGGTTGAGGTGTGCTAAAGCTGGCACCGTAGCTTAGAAATCCTGTCTGTCCAGGTGACTGTGACTGTGCCAATCCACCTTCTGTCTTGATGCCTGCCCACAATGCACCTAAATCAGTTAGTGACAGCAAATCTATTTGTTCATATTCAAACAGGGATGGAAAATAAAATCACTTAATTAACAGCCATTTTAACATATACCTACTACTGCCTGAGGGAACAAATATTGAGAGCATGCACAAATGAATAGGGTAAGGGAAGTCTAAAAGCACACGGAAAACTGAAGTTCACCAGGGAGGGGTTAAATTCAAAACTTTGTTTCCAATAACTGCAAAAGAAATTTATACATGAACAGGAAGTTGCATTATTCCTTTTTTCCTTTCCTGCCAGAGGCAAACTTTTCCATATATTCATGACATTACACAGAGGTAGATTAGCAACTTTATATGAATTTAATGAAGCACAGCATAGCCAAGCTCTCCTGCCATGTACCCATTAACGACATAAGTGAGAATTGCATTGTATAATATTCCTACATGAAAATTACACAGGTCCAAGAATGGTTTTTTTAAGGAATTAGGAGTGGATAAAGAGAACTAGCAGTAATAAGTGCAATGATGATTTTTCAAAGGTAATTAAACACTAATTCAGTTTTTAACAAATAAGCACCTAACAGACAGGAACTATTCCTGAAGCAATCTCCCAAACTGGGAAAAACATAGCAGAGAGTCATTAATCTGCACTGATGGGGAAATCCATTACACACCACATTACTCTGTCATTTCTAAATTTAGTTATAAAAGAATCCAAAGTCTGATCAATGAATGACTTGCTGCCCAGTTTCAGTGATTCTTCCCTCAATTTGTAAGGCCATAAACAAGCAAATATCAGCAAACAAAATACTGAAGAAATGCACACAATTCAGCCTCTTAGTTTTAATTGTAAGGCTGTCCCAACATGAACTACCATTTAAAAATAATTATAGCCAAAGTAATGGAGAAGTGATACAATATTCTTAGGTTTCACTGTGGCATTCAGTGACACCTCATTGTTCAGGAACCAACAATATTTGAACTGAATTAAATAAGTGTGAATTAGTAACATTCCTTTGAAAATTACTGTTAATCTAAGCCCATTTCCTGGTTGGATTTTTCTTCAGACAATATTCAACAATGTTTGAAGGTAGGAGAGGGCTCAGAAGTTACTGAGTTGGCAAAACTTCAATACCTCCCTATATACAAATGGCAGCATATTTTCTACCATCTAAATAATTATTTTTCAACTGCTGTCATTAATTACCCTTGATTCCTTCTGCCAGACCTTCTAACTGCCAGACTAACCCTGTTTGCTTGTTTTTTCCTGATGCTTACTTGCTTCTTCTGTTTCATGTTACAATTAAGCAGTTCGAATGACAAATCTTGACACCTCATTTCCAAGGGGAAACTCCTGCTATGGATGATTTGGTATCAACAATCCCTACTTGTTGTCTCTTTAAGGACTTCTGAAATGCTGATTAAATATGGCTTAGAGAAAGTTTAACTAAATCGAGCACTAAATTTCTGCTCTAAATTTCCTTTAACAGCCTGATCTAACTCTCCATCTCAGACCAAGTAGGAGGAGATGATCAAAAGCAGCAGTAGGAGGATGCCACTTGAGTGAAGACAACTCGGCACTGACATGCCCTTTTGCAAACCTCCATGCTATGAAGAGCTTTTCATCTCCTGGGACTTATTCTCACACTTGCTCTCATCCAGAAAGCCTTCACTCATCAAACCTTGATGCTCCCTTCTCCCATGTCTAAGGTACTCAAGGAAGTGGGAAGGGACAGTGACACAAGGGAACTGCCAGGATCTGGAAAGTAAAGAAGTTGGTAAGCAAAGCCTTTGCTAGATGCTGGTGCTGGAGCAGGCAGGAGGAAAGAGCTTCAGGAAATTCTCCAGCCTCCTCAGGGGCTTTGCAGATGAAGCAGAGCCAGGAGCCCCAGGGCAGCAGCTGTCAATGGCATTCCCCTCCACCCCCCTTCCTGCCTGCACGGCTGCATGGCTGTGGAGGTGGGGAACTGGAAAAATGAAGAGGCTAGAGGTGCAGCTGAGAAAGCACCTTCCCAAACTCCACTCTACAGAGAAAACTTGAGGCAGGCTGATACAGGGACTCACAAATACTCTTTCTTCCAGTAGACCCAGAGTAAAAAAAAGAAAGAAAGAGGCCTCAACTCAGTTTTTCCTTTCACATAGGCATGTTTTCTCCCTTTATACTGTTGTAACATTTCTGCCTGGATGAAAGAAAGGCAAGACAGAGGGCACATGGGGTCTAAACTGCAAATCAAAGAGTAGAATTTTGGCTCCAAGCAAGGCTCCAGCTCTTGCCTGTTGCAAATGAGTGTCCTAATGCTCCCCACATAATTTCATTTGGGATCATAGATTATAAAGCATACCTTAAATATGCAAAAATATATGTTAGGCTCCAAAACTTTTTAATAGTTATTTTCTTTTAAATATTACTCCTATAAAGTACATCAGTGAGGAGCACCTTAGCACCAGCCACAAGGTATTGTCCGAAAAGAACAAAACACATAAAAATCCTCTTGGCTCAGGAGCTGAGGATTTCAGTGGTCAAAAGCAGCTCTGCAATGTAAAACATTGCAAATTTATCTGAAATCCTAGGCATGGGGGATGGACTAGGCAAAAAACCAAACCAAAACAAAAGAGCAGGCAAGGATGTTAACCCCCAAAAGCAGCTGCCAAGTAAAGCAACTCTCAATTACAGCTCCGACGACAGTGAGACAGCTAAACTCAAGTAGTGAAATCAAGGCCTGGCTGAAGTCAGTGGGAATTTTAGAGCTGACTTCAGTGAGGTCAGGATTTCATCCAGAGGAACCAAGTGAAAAACAAAAAAGTCACTGTTTGGGCTGCCCAAGCCTTGCAGTCAGCCAAGTATGAACACGAGGTGTCCGCAGGAGAAACAGGTCAGGAAAAGCAGGGTGGGGAAAAGGGTTGTCTGTTATCACCCCACCTGATTCAGATGGAATTAGCAGACAAGCTCGCATCAGCAACAGGAGCTCCTGTGTGTGTGTGTCTAAGACTGCCCATCTCATAGTCTAAGTTTAAAATATGTGGATTCGAACTGAAACTGAAACATCTAATTTATACGTAGAACCCTATTTTAAAGGAAGGGAAAACAAAAATGTATTTCTTTTACCTACTGTTCACCATAATCTGCCATAGGATATACTTGAGATTCAGTGGATTTCAGCTTGCAGACTTCAGTTTTGCACTTAATACTTTCAACAATTTTGAAGTGAACAGCTTGTATGGTGAGTGCTGTCCCTTTGGTATAAAACTTACATTATCTGACTGTATCTTTACAAAATATACTGCTCAAAGCATGTGGATTGTATATTTTTAATATATTCCCCCAGAGGAATATAAGACCTATTTTCTAATAATGCATCCTCGCTGCTGCACTGCTATGTGGTCTGCCAGCAGACAGTCTGGCAGGAAAATGGTCTCACCCACAGCAGCTTGTTTTCAAATTAAATTTTTTTGGAAATATTTGCTACTTAGTACTATCTCCTTCATCAGGCAGACAGAGCTTTAGTGGCAATTTACCTCAATTTTCACCTCCAGGGAGTTTTAAAACATTGGAAAGTGAGATTTTTTTTATGGAGGCATTTTTGAATCAGTTTTTTTGCCTGCTGAAAATCAGCACAGCCTCGCAGATTCACCTGGGTTCCAGTAATCCGTGTTAGCTGAAATTCAGACCTTTACCTCCCGACATAACCTCCCACACTGCTAGGGAGCAGAGCCCTGTGCAAGTCAACAGAGGCTGGGACAGTGTCATGGAAGCCCCAAGATCTCTTTTCTCATTTCAGTGCTGTATTTCTGATGTCACCAACAAAAAGGTAATGAACCTCTCCCCCCGATCCTAAAATGGGTTCATCTTCTTGAGTACCTTTTCAGCTCTTTAATACATAAATTAGGCATCACTCATTCCAAGGTGGGACAATTTAACAGTCTCCCACAAGAAATGCTCTAGAGCACAGCTGTTCCACTAAGTACTAACCCAAGGGTCACATAACCTTGATCCAAAAAACATTTACCTCAGGAATAAAATAACACGGACGTGATTTCTTACCATATGAAGGGATTCCATAGGGTTGGCCAGGCTGGGGGTAAGTGGCATAGGCTGTAGCTTGTTGCATTCCCGTTGTAAACTGTGTCTGCCCATATGCAGCCATCGTTTGTGAAGACGGGGTAGGAAGAATATGTGGGTAGGGTCTGCTATTGATTACAAATGACAGAAAATAGGACAGACACTGCATTAGACAGACATGTGTGTACTTATTTTTAGCCTTATTATAATCCTGCTGCTTCATTAACACATAATCATAGGCTGTGCTAGACAACAGAAACTTTAAGAGATAAAACAATAAGAAATCCATAATAAAAGAATAAGTGAGATAAGAACGTTACAAATATTTTTCAAATACATTCTTAGCATTTTAAAAAAATATTTTTTTCCCTAGAAGCTGCTACGTTTTAAATTATGGCTGAACAGATGGACTCAATTATTATTTTAAATGAGGTTAAAATCTGCCTATTCCAGTTACTATTATTACTACTACTATTATTATTTTAAAAAGATATCATACTTGGAAGGGTAAATCTGTGGTGGGGAGAACTGGTGTGTTTGTCTTGGGCTGAAACCACTGCTTCCAATTGCTGCACCAAGGAGAAAAGAAAGCATACAGAAGTGTAAATACACACACCAAAGATAAATATTATTTTTCCTAATAGAATTTCAGAGTATTAACAAGATTTTAATTAAATTCAAATATCATTGATATCTTAGATAGAAAATAATATTTTATGACGAACTATACAAGAATGCTTAACATTAAAATCTTGATTGCAAATCTCAAATACTAAACTGCCCCTTTGTACAACTCCTGAGCCATAGTTTATTCTTTGGTTGCACACAGGCAACATTTTCAATGGAAACAACCTATTTCCTAATGGAAACATTTCCCTTCATATTTTCAAAGGATTGTTGATATCTCAAGTGCAACATTTTATTAACTTTTTGAATTTTTAAGACCTACATTTTATGAAGGAGCTTTATGCATGCCTCGATTGAAAACATATGGCTTGCTTCAGAGCACGCGCCCCTTTAAAAAAAAAAAAAAATTCCTAATACAGACTATGTATTACCTTATTACACTTCTATTTTCTTCCACCCTATCTGCCGTCTAAAATGCTTTCAGACCTTCAACTCAGTATTGCATAAAGATGTCCAAGGTGCAGATGCTGTTAGTGAAACACGTAAGCAGAGGAGGTGAGCTGCTCCCCGAGCAGCCCCGCGCTGCCCACACGGAGCCTCACACCAACACAGCCCATTTCTGTCAGTATTTCTGGGTGCTGCTCAGAGCATGGCGGCTGTGCTGGCCTATTCTGCTCAGGACGATATTTTTGGGAGCCCTTCCCTCTCTGGTTATTGTCTGGGTGTCACTTCTCCTCTAGGTCCCAAGGTGGGCTCGGAAGCCTTTGCCAGGAAAGGGTCAGTGGCAGGTTATGAGACTACTGTAAAATCAGACAGCCCGAGAAACAACAGGCCTTATTGCTAAGTACTTGGAAATAAACAAGGCATGCATAATTACCCCTCGCCAGCTACCCCTTTCCTGGCCAGCTACAGGGAAAATCCATCATCTTTACACTCCGGGAGGGAAGCAAGGAGCCTCTTTCTGTGCCTTCCACACCCGATAATTTTCTCTTCTGTGGCCTGTAAGGCTGCAGACATGCCGAATGTTACAGTCCAACCTGTAGTCAGCTCACCACAGACGTATGTAGCTACTATTAACTACATACTGTATTTCCTTCTTTGAGAGAATTAAAATACCTTAGAAACCTTTCTTTGGGCTTTTAGACTTGATGATTTCATACCCAACAGCCTGTGCAGAAAATGGAGGCTATGACAAGACCAGGAAAGGGCTCCCTACTAGAAGTCTGACTGATTGGGAGATGTCAAATTTTGCTACTGTGGAAATGTAATCCCACAATATATTATTAATTCCCTTTTTTATTGATTTGCACCATAAAAACCATGTGCTAGAAATACCACAGTTAGTCCATAGGTGTGCAAAGCTGAGCAAACACCTTAGGTTGTTCGTATCAGCGTTTGTATCCCGTATGTCAGAAGCTAAGATGCATTTGGCTTCCTCGAAGAAAAGAAGCCTGACAAAAGAATGAATACCTTGGTAATAATAAATTATAGTAAGTGAGGAAGATCTATCCCTCAATTAGAATAATAATCACAGAGGCATGGATGTTTACTCACAGAAAACAAAAAGTAATTACTCTGGGCCATAATACTCCCTAGTGAGACTCCCACTGAAGATGCCAATGGACATTAATAAGCCTGATACTGTAATGCTCTTTACTTGGGGAAAACTCCTGTTGACTTAGACTAAAATGAACAGAAATAGGCATAAGCTGGAAAGTGCAAAAGGCTTTTAAGAGATATGCATAGGTTTAGACCACAAGGGATAAGAAAATAATAAATGAGAAATGCTGAGCTTAAAACTTTTGTTTATTCCTTACCTGATCCTGAGAAACTGTCTAAAGACCCGTCTGTGGTAGTAGTAGTAGCGATCTCACTGCTGTTCATTGGTTCTGTTTTAACTATAGAAATATAAACAGAAGATATTCTATACACTCCTAATACTCTTGCATGCGCATGCACACACACTCACTACAGATACAAACTCAATAAAACAAAAATCTGCCAAAAATGTTCTAAATCATGGCTAGTGATATTTTGCATTTTATGTATTTGTGTATACAAACAATGCAAAATACGGGCAGCTATGATTTACACATAAATATAAGATGATCAAGAGGGTTATTCCTGTCTCCAAGGAATAAGAGCCACTGTAACAAACCAAAAGACCCCATGCAACTCTCTGCACCTGTCCTGATTCCTCTTAATCCTGCAGACCCAACAGCAAGGATCCACATTTAGATCATGTCACACAGCATTTACAGGATTGAAAGACAGCAAATTGAATAAGACAAAAGAGAAAATTTTTAAATGGTTTTTGCTGAGGGCTGTTCAAATTTTGTTTCCAATTAAATAAATTTTCAGAGGAAAATTAAGAATTTGTGATGAAGTAAAACACTTCCCTTGTGGTGGATTTCTCCTCTCAAAATGAAAGCCAACTTTATACCCAACAATCCTGAATAAACAAAGGGGAGACAGTCCTCACCAAATACTTCAAAGAATTCTTTTACATTTTATCCCCTCTGCACCCACAACATAATACGGCTGTCTGAGAGTAAAAAAGAAAGAAACTAAGAGATTACCTCCTGGCTCATGCTCATTCATAATTAATAATCAATTAATGACTTTTAATAAAGCCTTAAGTAAATAAACAATTTCCCTTTCTGACAGTCCAGTGCAAAGTCTGTGATGTTTAGATCAGGACAGTATCCTAAAACAAAGAGCAGGGATGGGGCTGACCTGACATGGATGTAAAACAGGTGCCAATAGCAACTCCCAGAGAGTGAGCAGAACATCATGGCAATGCCTCAAACCCACTTTTACACACCTGGCTTTTGGGTTTACAGCTCGTCAAAAGCATCTGAGGATGATGTTTCAAAAAACAACAGAGCTGATCTTACTATCAACATCTCCCCTTTTGCTCTTGTTGACACACACAGAGACGCCACCGCCCACGCGCCAACGCTGGTGCATACCTGACCTTTCTGTGAGGCAGTTCTGTAACACTGCGGGAGCCAGGCTGAGAAAACCATGGTAAACTGCACCCCATTTGACATGTAAAGCCTCAGTGTCACCATACATGCACACATACGACATGTGCACTTCTATACGTGTGTGTTCAGGAATTACAACCAGCAGCAGCAGGAACCCTTTGATACCAAGTTTGGAAAGGGTAAGGCAGAGGGACTTCCCTCTTTTCACAGAAGACCTTTCCTTTCATTGTCAATCCAAATTCTTATTTTGGCATGTCTATTTCCTTCACCAAGCCTCCTCCATGGGATTTGTAAGAAATTTTTCAAGATTTTACTAATCATCCATTATTTTCTTTTGACTCTCACACAGGATTTTTATCTGCCAACTTGGGAGATCAATGCTTATCTGCACACAAAACTCTGCTGTGTCTGCATTAACAAGTAGTGCAGTCCATTTAGGAAAGTTTCATGAAGTGAAATGGTTGGTGCAGAGGGTTCAGTGTCCATAGGTTATGTATTTTTGTGAAGGGTTACTCAGCTTGAGAACATTAGCTGCACTTCTGCAAAGCAGCTTTTTGAAACAAGTGAAGTCCAAGAGACTCCCTAAGCGGAATTAATGTGGTAAGAAAAGGTGGCCACGAGGTTCACTTCAAAAGTGCACTCATGATCTGAACCATAACTCTAATACAAAGGTATTTCTTAAAAACACAGCATGTAAGTTATTCAGCATTCCATTTAATGACTAAATACTGAAAGTCTAAAACAGAGATACAATGAAATATTTATTGCAAAGTGTCTATCACAAGTAATTTTTCAGAAACTACCAGACTTTTACAGCATGTTCTACAGTTTGTCAATCTAGATATGAAAAATTATAGCATCTACATTATCTTCTGCTTTTTCTTAGAAGGTTATCACAGCTACATTTTACAGTCAGACTCATACTTCTTTCATAGACTACTCCAAGTTTTCCCAGAATCTGCAAGTCTTTTGAACCTAATTTTCATAATGCAATTATATTTTTGGGAATAACAATGAAAGATGCTTTCCTCTGTACCTGATATCTGTGGCGGGGGAAAAGAGAGGAAGATAAGACAGATTAGCCTGTAAAGGGTGAAAGAGTAGATAGATCAGGAGTAAAGGGTGCTTTCTCCAAACTCTTCCTCTTCTCTATTGGAGAAACAATATTCCATATTCCTCATTTCTGGATCACTGCAAAGTAGCAGTCTGAGGACTACGCTGAACTGCCTCACACAACAGAGAGAAGTATAGCATCAGTTGTACTGGATAAAAAGCAACTCTTCTGAAAAGGACTTGGGATTTCTGGTGGATGAGAGGTTAGATGAGAGTTGGCAATGTCCCTTTGCAGCCCAGAAAGCCCAACTGTATCCTGGACTGCATCAAAAGCAGCGTGGCCAGCAGAGCAAGGGAGAGGATTCTGCCCCCCCGCTCTGCTCTTTGAGACACTCCTGGGAGTGCTGCATCCAACACAGGAAGGACATCAACCTTGGAACAAGTCCAGAGGATGGACACCAAGATGATTAGAGGGATGGAGCACCTGCCCTGCAAGGAAAGACTGAGAGATTTGGGATTGTTTATCCTAGAAAAGGTTTTGGGGTGACCTAATTGCGGCCTTGCAATACCTGAAGGGAGCCCACAAGAAAGATGGAGAAGGACCTTTTACAAGAACATGTAGTGACAGGAAAAGGAGGAATGGATTGAAAGGGAAAGAGAGTAGGTTTAGATTAGATATCAGGAAGAATTCTTTACTCTGAGGGTGGTGAGGCACAAGAACAGGTTGCCCAGAAGAGCTGTGGCTGCCCCATCACTGGAAATGTTCAAGGCCAGGTTGGACGGGCCTCTGAGCACCTATTTGGATCCTTGTTCACTATGCCATTTTCAAAAAATGTCATCAAAATGGAATTTCTGTCTCTACGACTAATGAGCAATACTTTCGTGCAACATAGTTTAAAACTGAATGCTGTTTACTAGACATACTACTTTTGAAGATACAGGAAAACATATGAAATATAATGCAGTGCCTTCTTCATGGGAATGAATTCTAGTTAGTGACTGAGGTGCTCACCAATTTTTCACAAAAACTTTATGTTTTCTCTCTCAGCTGTTTTATCTCCTGAATATAAGAAAAACAGGATATAAGAAAGGATTTCCTATTATTCCTGATCCGGATACCCATTACTTGGGTGATAATAAATAGGCCCTTTCAAGCTGTCTTTAGAAACAACCACAACCTTAATGAACCTTTGTGTCACAGAGCTGGGAATTTAATAAAGATGGATAGGCACTGAAAAACTCTCCATTCCCCAAACACTACAATCAAAATGCCTGAAAATTACTGCATATTTCCTTCATCCTAAACACATTTCAAGAGGATGAAATCTTGCTATACAAAGAAATAAACTGAGAACAACAACCATGGGTTTACCTGCTGGAAATATTTACTTCTGCTCACACTGCAAAGGAAGGCCTCTTGTTTGTCCAAGGCAAAAACTGACCTGCAATGGAGCGTATTTCACCCTAGAATCATGGCGAAAGAGAACTGCAAAGGCATTGCCTAAGGATACAAGTCTCACAGTCTATCCCAGCAGCACATGAGTCATCCATGTCTATCATGAGAGACATATTGAACTGTCCAAGGAAGTCAGGCTTTGGACAGGCACAGATCTAGCCCTGCCACATGCTGCTTATGGGCAGCTCTGGTTTTCAGCTCTTCCTATTTTCCATGACAATTAATATTTCTGCAACATGTCCTAAGCTTTCACAACATGACACTTGGAAATGAGTGGGAATATTGCCACATCTAGACAGCACACACTGCAAGCTTGCCAGTAACTGCCAACACCATGCTCACTAGTGGCAGAGACTGTGGAAAGTGACACAGGAAAGTACCCATTTCTGCTGTTCCTTTATCAAAACTGACCTTCACAGAGGTGCAGAACCATCAGACTTGAATTCTAGAGACAAACTCTGATTTAGTAATGTACTACTAAGTTTTAGCGCCACCCAAACCATTCATGTAATAAAACAGATTATCAATAAGAAGTTCAAGAAGAAGACTAATGTCTTCTTAATCTGCTGCAAAACTTTAGTGTTTATTTAGAACTAGTGATTTAGATTTGGTTTATATACCAAGGAGCCTAAGAAACTATGTCAACAGAGATATTTATCCTTCTTATTTTTTGTTTCTAGTCATGTGTGAGGTTCTAAAAAGACTTAAAAAGAAACTGTGTAAGAAAACACATAGAACAATAGAAAAAATAGGAGCAGCAGGTAATAGCACAAAAGCTAGCTTGACGACAAAATTCAGAGATATCACAACTGCTGATCTAATATTATATTGATTGTCAAGATTTTTCACCTAAAGGAACTCAGAGACTGCAAGTGCAATGTGCCCTGTTTTGTCAGCTGTATAGAAAAAGGTGGTTAAAAAATGACTTACATGGCAGTTTCTGAACTCCACTGAGAGAGAGAACTTCAGATCAGAACCCACAAGTTCATGTGGTTCATTGGCCAAGTAACAACTTTCTGAGTTCACAGCTTGTCATGCAGTTCCTGGTATATATATCAGTAAAGAGTGTCAAGAGGAATGAGATGCTAGCTATTTTAAACATGGATTTTGAGACCTAATACTTGGCTACTTCTAACACAGAAATTGTAGGAATAACTCATAAAGATTGCACCTCCAAGCATGCAAAAAGTAAGGTTTTTAAATATCTTTTAAAAACTGCTTTTATTACATTAAATACATATAAGGCTTGCTCTACTGAACTAATCTTTGTTAACAACTATGCCTTAACAACTATACATTAAATCAAAATAGAAATATTGCAAACATGCCTGACTTATTAAATTGGTTTTAAGTTTGTAGTTTTAAGACTTAATGAACACTATAAGGTTATATTCTTTTTATTATACAAATATGTGGGCAAAATGAAATTATTCCTGGCTGATAGCTCTGTGTTCATGAGCTACAAAGAGACTCAACAAAGTAAGTGTAGTGATTAGTTTGTTTACAGACGTACATAAAAACACAATCTCTTGCCCTATTTTGGCTTGTCTCATCTTCAAATAATAGTAGAAACTAAACACCACGTAAATCTTGATTAAATATTTTATGTATCAATTGCTATTCACAAACTGTTTTGTTTGATGCCATCCTCTTTCTGCACTCATTAGAAGCCCAGATTCACCTGGAAGATTAAAGATAATTGTTACTAACGACACGACAAAAATTCCACCTTGAACCTCTAAGCTGACGGTATTTTCCATTACTTTATTCAAACACTCCTCTGTTTGTAGTGAAGAATCTTGCAATTATAAAAAGGTTACAGGTTACTCAATTATACTAATTCCTATCCAGGATATGTCTCTTTCTATCACAGATTATCAAATCATCAGCTTCTGACCATGAAGTCTGATAAATCTACTTGTTACTGCTTCTCAAAGCAGAGAACTCTTCCTGTATCTCATTGTCTGGAAACTACCAGAAGGTAATTTCCAGCCTAAATTTTTGTATAGTTGTCAAAGAAAGTCCCTGCTCAAAGCAGCACATTCTAGTTCAAGCCCAGACTGTTCCCTGCTTTCCCCTCCTCTGATGTGAGAGGCTTTAAAACTTCTCCAGTATGTGGGCTGTGGTAACACTTAGGTTTCACCACATACACCCCCATGACCCTCATTTTCCTCTTATGTTATGCATTTCAGGTGAAAAGAGCTTTAAAATCCTTGTACCTGCTCACCTAGCAGTAAAAACCTTATATCCACAAAAAATGGTGTCATTGGTACAGTACAAGATCAGAAAGAAAATTCAAAAGCATCTGGATAGAGACAAGGTTGGACAATATTTGTAGTTGCTAACCAAGATTCAAGTTGGATATTTATCTAAGTACAGTCATGCATTAAAATAGTCTCATTCACTTCAGTTAGGAGATGAGAGTATCTGAATCAAACTAAGGCTCTTACCCTTTCACACTCAAATATCCAATTATACCAAAAGTTTGTATCTCTCCTCTGCAAATGGAGGCAGCATATATCCAAAACCAATCCTTTTAGAGGTGTCATGGACTATCTATTTCCTTTTCTTCTTGTCCTCTTTTCAATTGGGAATATGACTATGCACATGTTTAACAGTTTGCAGTGTTCACAAACAGTATTCATATTCTTTAACCAAAGCCAGACATAATGACCAAAAAACATCATAGGCCAGCCATTAATGGCAAAGAAGACTGTCTTTGCTACCTTCTGGGAACATGGAGGTCTTCAAGTGAACAAGAGCAGCATGGAGAAGTCAAGCTTGCTCTGCCATTTAGGTGTACAAGACACAAAACTAACTCATGAAGACAGACGCACAATGACAAAGCAGGTGAGACTTTTCAAAACTGGGAAATAATATGCTCTACATTTGGCCAAGGTCTGAACTCCAGGACTGACAGACTTAAAGCCAAATTCACCTGGACACAGAGGGATACTGCTAGCTTCCATTCCCCTCCAGCCAGCACCAGCAGCAGCAAATTCGCTAGCTTGTTTCACCGAACCCAATGGCACAGGTACTTCACTTACTGACTAGGGGTCAGATGACATGGCTAACCTCAAAGTGTAACCAAGTTTCATGCTTTTCTGTCTACTTGGGACAAGCAAAACCCATCAGGAAATTATAAGATGCAAACGCTAATGCTAAATCATCAAGTCACAAGCCTGAAGTTGCTGAGGCGCTTCAAACACCACCCTATTAAGGTGTGCTCTTTGACTAAGATGTTCTACTTCTGTTCCTTGGAGTTTCTGCACGTGCACAGTGACAGCAGGGGTGGATTTCCTTCTCATCCGCATTACTGGCCAGGCATATGGCATATGACACTTCATATGACATTTGTGTGTGGAATCACACAATTGTGCACATGCGTTCGTAACAGGCTGGTCCCACTGGAAAGGTACCACACCTACAACGATGTGTTGTGGCTACAGTTTTCAGTAAAGTAGTGGGCATCCTCACAGGTCCCTGAAATCCCACAGCCTGTGCACAACCACTGTGCACATGGAGCTCTGGGACCCTCAGACATACTCAGAGGGTATTCGAATACCACCATGCTTCATCCACAGTCTGAAACAGCATGTGCTGTGAACATACAAGAAGCTTGCAAAAATAAATGATATTAAAATGATGGTGCTTCTAGGATGTTCTTTTTTTTTTTTCTTTTTTTTTAAGGAATTTGTCATTTGGAGTATCTTGCTTCCCTCAAATGCCTGCGGGAACCAGTATTGCTATTAACCTATCACTTAAATGAGATCCTTTCTTTCAGGAAAAACTTACGGAGGAAACCGAAATAAAGACTCTTTCAAAAATAGATGCACATCTATATAGAAAAGACAGTAAGTACATAGATATTTATTAGCCAGTCTCCTCCCCAAGTCCTTGCAACAGGAGTTGCTCAACTGAGTCAGCAGAGAAGTGGACAAGTCATTTCACTGGCCAAGTACCTATGAAAGAGGAATAATAGAGCATTATGCTACATGTGCTCAGAACAGACAGAAAGTCTCTTGGGGAAGCAGGAGAATAAAAGCACAGGTAAGACAAAGCATCTGGAAGGAAGCCAATGTAATACAGCACGGAAAAAAAGGTGAAGAGCAGGGAAGAAAGGATAGTCCAAGTCAGCCCCTGGCCTCCACATAAACCAGCTGTTTCTGATTTTTATCCTCCAGAAGTGATATTAGTTTGAGGATTCTTACTAGCCTCTACAGATCCCCAGCTTGCTTACGGGAGCCCAGGAGCTCTGCAGTTTTTGTCTCTGGTGAAACAACTGTCCTCTTGCACTATTCTGGGATGAGTAAAGAAGTCAGCATCCACAGCTCTTGATGCTAATACCCTACTGAAAGGCAAATATTACATCTACCTTTAGTAGGCTATTATTTCAGGATGTCTAAATATGGAGGTATTAATTACAAATTCCATACCATCAAGCTCCTTACTGCAAACACAAGTATAGAAACTTCAGCATACATAATTAGCAGGAGCTCCAGAAATTAGTAATTAAAAGGTACTGGAATCCAAGCATCACCAAAAGAAGCTTCATTTTGTCATTACCATTATCTACCACAACTTTGCACTCCAAAGCACACAAAAATATGAAAAATATAAAAAAGTAGGAATGAATTAAAAATCAATCACTTCCAGTAAGAATTGCTTAATTGCAATACTGAAAGACTATTTTGAGTGCTAGAAAGTGTTGCTAGAATTACAAGAAATATAATTTATAGAAATACAATTTACTTAGAGAAATCTACATCACATGCCATAACAACAAGCAGCTCTACCCTCTCTATGGATTTCCACATTCTTATTCCCCCATTACTTTAGGAAATACCAAAAACAATTTTTTCTCCATTCTGTAATATTGCAACTTGACAGCAAACATACCACACAGTGCTGCCTTTTGAAACCCTGAAGATGGATTTATGCTCACCAGACTTAAAACAACCTTTCTAATGGCCACACATCAGATAGTCTCATAGCGGAGAGCTTTGACTGCCTTTGTGTGAGATCTCATTCTCATGTTGCAGCAGGTACTTAAAGAGTGAGAATCATTTTTTTTCCAAAGGAATTTTGATGTCCAACTCCCTTTGAAGCCTCCCTTCCTATGTATCTTTGAAAATCTGATCTTCAATTTGTCATCCGTTTTCCCTTCCCACTTGATATGACAATGCCTTCCCTCCTTCCTTCTTAAACACTCAAGCAAAAGGGCAGTAGCAGGTCTATACTCCTTAAATGAATGAAGAGTAGTTGCTCAGAAAATCACAGCTCCTTTGCCCAGTCCTCATCTATTCCTTTCCATTCCAGTTGCATAAAACATCATCATGATGGGCCACAGGCTTCTGTTTCTCACTCTACACCATCCATCAGGTTTGATTTACATTCTTAAGATAAAAGTAAAGATCACCATAGGCAGAAACTGGATGCAGTTGTCTGCTATGGAAAACAGATTTCCTACTCCTTTCAAATTTACTGATTACTCATGGCCTTTCCCCTCTAAAGAATATCTACCAAAGTGGGCACTGGTGTTGCAATAGCCACCAGCTGTCTGATAAAACTTAATGAACGACAATTTTATGAGCTTCTGTTGTTATTGTTCCTTTAACTCCTTCAGGATCAACCCACCATGGCAATTCACTGACAAAGGAAGATTAGAGATAAGGCACAACTATGAACATTTTTATCCCTACTCCAATAACTTTTTTGAAGAGATTTTCTTAGACAAGTCATACAGGGCCATAACTGTTATGATGTCCAGTGTCTGCTCTTTTCTACAACAGAGGGTATGTTGTGGAAATACAAGAAAACACGGAAACTTCAAAGACTGTAGTATTTATATAATCAGCATCACCTTGGCATACTAGGACTGATATTTCTGAGTGCCTTTAGCCAGACATTTTAGTGTTACTCCTCTGCATTTGATCCTGGGAAATTTCTGTCTGGTCAAGGTCTATAATTTCCTTGTTACTTCCCCATCAGTTAAGACTATGTTGCCTGGCCAAGAGAAGAATTTTGCTCTATCAAAGTGAAATTAAGCACACAAAGAGTTATTATATATAAGCTGCATGTAGAGGTTACATTCAGACTCAATCACACAACTAAATCCTCATTGAGGGCTTTGAAAACTTACAGCTAAGTGTGAAGCTAAAAATATTAGCTAACAAAGTGAGCTATCTTCTAACCACATCCTCTTGCAGAAAAACATCAATAGAAGACAAGTCTGAAAATGTGCCTTAGAGGAATTAATGAACATTTGTTTGAAATGCAGCCATTTCACTTTGGGACAGGTATTTTTTTCCTTCTTTTTTCTTCCCCTCTCCTTATCTAGTGAACATATCCTGTGCTTCAGGGTATGGAAACCTGTCAAAATCACACCCATAGTCAAACCAAATTTAACATATCTTTACAAGATATTTATAGCATGCAAATACCTAGAGGCCCTGCTTCTCGGTCACATGAAGATCTCTTATGCTAGAGAAGGAGGGCTCTTTCATATTAGTGAGAATATGTGAATGGTAGACTAGAAGTTGGTTTCACACATATTTGACATGTGAAGATTCATCAACCCACATCTCCACTCCACGTGCAACAAGCAAGCAAACCACAATCCAGCATCTAATAAGAGGTGTTCGGCAAGCCCTTATAACCGCAACCTTACAACCAGCCACTTATGTCTCAGCAGGATTCTGCTTCAAGAATCCCAGAAAAAATAATTTTTCTTCACCCTTCATTAGAAAAATAGGAAACTTTTGCTTCATTCACTCCACTTCTTCTTAAATCTCTTTAGCAGCTCAAGGAGCCTAACAAAACATTGTCTCAAGATAGAACAGATTAGCAGTAAAAATTCCACCTTCAGATTCTTAGGCATCTGCTTCACTCACAAATTTTGCCTCTCGGCACACATCTCATTCAGAAATAAATTATGTTACTGATTTCTTTGAAAAACAACTTTTCCTTCTTTGTCACTTAAGAGCAATCAGAGACAGGAATTTTCACATTAGAAAACTTAGAGCAGAACCACCAAGCACAAGCTATCTCTTGGAACGCTTTTGGAACAACATCCGAAATCGCATGCTGAGTGCCCACGCCTGCTGCGCCCACTGCAGCACCCAAACCTGTGGGGCTCTGTGTGCTAGGGCTGAGCAACCAGTCTGCAGTGCTGAGGAGGGTCATGTCACCTGAGGGAAAAGGGCAAACAAAAGAAAACCGTTTGGCTTCATCTCAGGAGGCAAACATGTATTGCAAGTTAGAGCTTTCTGGGTAGAATTCACTCCAAATTCTTTTAAACTGTAAAATTCTAGTGTCAGATAAATAAGTTACCACAGTTTAATTGACTTTCTTCGATAAACTCTGATACCTACCTAGAAGCTGGGATATTGTTTCCAAAATTATTTTCTATCTGAAGTCAGTGCATTCATAGATAGATACAATATATACCTCATTTCCTGACAAAGTAATATTAAGAATTTCTCAGAGTGTATGCACGCAGCACTACATGTTGAACAAAAAGTCAAGTCAGATGATTAATATCTTTCAGTGTTTCAAGGAACATCCCCTATTTTTGTGCTACAAAAGAACCTTCAAGTTATATAGAAGGTAGAAAAGCTCATGAAGTTTACAACAAAGGCTTCTGTGAGCTAGAGGAATTTTAATTTGAAAGGGCAATTTTATCCTGTACCAGAAGTGGTATATACCTGGTAATATGATATAAGAATATAATAACATACTTGCGTATTTTAAAGGAAGAAGATTCATCTATGGACATAAAATATTTTTCTGCTTAAACTACATGAGCACAGTAAGCACTTTATTTATTCTTTAAAAAGCTATTTTTTAAAAAAGGCGTAATATTTGATTGCAGCAATACTTTTACAGCAATAGCAAAAAGTAAATTATACGGAAGTGTGGCACAAACTCCTGGTAATCTGGTAACCCATAAACTCTCCCCAGTACCAAGGACTCCAATTAGAATGAATAACAGAGATGTTTGGGGAATTGAGGGGGGGACAACATCTGCTTGATAGACACGTGCCTTTCCTGGAAAAATGTAATGCATGTCCATAATCCTAAAGACTCTGATGGCACAACTACGACCCAGTTCTTAGGGGAAAAAGGGAGCATCTTTGCTACTACAGTTGTAGCAGTTTACCTATACATTTATACTGAACTGCAATACTGAAGCTGCGTGACTCTCTTTTCTAGTAATGCGTTAAGTCTCTGTTCACACAGCCAGTCAAATATCAGGTATGATCTTTCACACTACTGCCATAGAAATGCTACAGGAAAGAGCATTTTTTGCTACTTGTATAAACCCTTCTGTGTTTCATTATATGTATTATTGTGTGTATTATAGATATATTATATTACTGGCAAAGCTGTTAGGTTGTTCTGTTGTTAGTATTCTACTCAGAACAAACATAACTTATCAACTGCCTGACTGCTTCTTGAGAAATAGGTATCAGTTTACCCCATTGAATTACTACACCTGTTTGAATTTTGGCCACTCCATCAGAACAGCAAGCTTGCCTGAGGAACTTTCAACACTCAGTTTTATTAGCCTACTTGACAAAATTCTCATAGCCTTAGGAGCTTGCAAAAAGTGAGAACATAAAGAAATACCAAAATAGTAAAAAAGACTTTGCATTTCATACTATGGCAATTGTAAACTTTTTTTCTCTCATCATTAAACTTCCTTTTCAGTTTTTTGACTTTTTTTAAAAAATTTAAGCTCTACACATACTACCTGCTCAGTCCCTTCAAACTCCATGAAAGAAACATAAACCTGTAATGAAAGCTATTGCTGAAACTTGATAATAGTAACTACTGATAAACAGTGAACATTGCCTTTATGTACCATATGAATAAACACGAAACACCTAAAATAGCAAAACATTATATAGCTTGCTGACTGCAAGAACTCCAAAGCAATAAGGAAAAAAAACAAATTATGAAACACTGAACAAAAATAAGGCTGGCTCACCTTCTGTGCCATTGGGTGTCATGGAATTATTATTTATATGGGAGTTATCAAGTTTTGGACCACTGGGGGATTCACTACTACCACTCAGTCGTCTATGTGGGCTGGCTAGATCCTGCATTTCCATAGACCTGAAAACAAGATGCAACTAGTTTTAGTGACATAAGTCAACATAAATTACAGAGGAACTGCCTTTATGAGATGCAGCCTGCTATTTATCAACATCCCAGACACACTTAGTAAAAAATTAACTACTTCTCCCAATTTGATCTTTTCCAGTGTTTAACTCATGTTGTAGCCCCACATATGACTGGTCAGCTACTGTAATTATTTTTGCACCTTGCAACTAAATAAAATTTAGATTCCAAGTACTGTACTTTAAAAATTGATGTAATCTTGTATTTTTAAAATACATACAAAGATGGAATCACCAGTATATGAAGACATATATTCTCTTAACAACAAATTAACACACTGCTTTTTCAAGATTTACCACTCAGTGGCAATATAATGGGCCTCCAAACCAAATAAAACACTTGAAGCAATTGTGGAAACCTATCATCTACTGACAGGGAATGAGATATTCCTGATGTATGTGTTTACTCTGGCAAACTACTTAATTGTTCCTCTGTTTCCTTTGAAACAAATGCAGCATTAAAACATTATTATGTCTGCTACTTGTTTGCTTTGTGGATTACATAAAGCGTGCCCAATTGAAAAGGGATATGACCGACATACAGTGAATCCATACAGGCGTTAGTGTGCCTTAGCACTCTGCTGTATCTCAGCAGCTGTCGCTTAGTCAAAATAAGAAAAGAGCAATTCTGATCTAAAGCAAAAATTAAATGTTTAAGCAGCACAAAAGCAGCTAAATATTTCAGATTGTGCTTTCAGTAGCCTTACATTAAAAGGCCAACAGCCATCACCGCCATGACATATACCTTGGTTAATGTTGGGGCTTATGACTGAAGTGCCCTCTCCTTCTGTTCCTTTATACCTAAAACTTTTGACATTATTATTTGATGTACTCATTCTAAGTAATTGCTCCCAGTAGAAACTTCATAGGTTACTGTGCCTCCAAGGCATCTGAACCAGTAATTTTTCAGTTTAAAAGAAATGCTTAGGCTCTTCTAAAGACTATTAAAATTACATATAAAATTACTCCTGCAGTAATGGTATAAATAACCTTAAACCTAAGTGTCACTTCAGGTACAAAGCTTTCATGTTATAACTGAAATTTTGTCACAGGTTCTAAACATAGATCCTTCATTTAATATTTCTTTACCTAAACCAGTCTACACAAAAAGAAGAAGCTGACACTGCAATGAGTTTGAAATGCCAGCATCGAACATAAACTCAAACAATTTAGTGAAAAAGTTACATGCTCATGGTTTACAGACTTGGTTGCATGCACGTAAAAACTACGCTCCAGCACTTACTCATCTGCTTAATGTAGGAAACAAGAATAAATATCTTACTTATCACCTGATGTTAAAAAAAAGACCCTGACAATAAAAGGTTTGCAAAAAATTAGCAATTTTTGGTCAAATCCTTACCTGCAGCTTGAGGAAACAGCAACATCTGAACTGGTTTGGGACTTCTGCACCTGTAAACCAGGGAAACAAATAGAAGCTTCTATTACTCCGATTTACCACGAGGCCTTAATTTAAAAAAAGGATATCACTAGGGATGACAATTCTGTCCTTTAAATCCAAAGGGAGAGGAGGAGGGTGCGGTGCCCCTGAAAGGCATATTGTCTTTAAATTGAAGGCTCAACTGTTGTTTCCCCGGCAGGTCTCTCTCCCTCCTCCCCGCGCCAGGGGACGGCAGCCAAGTGACGGGATAGTGATTCATCAGGGGCCCGTGACAGCTGCAGCGGGGCTCACTCCTCCCACGGCTCGGCTCGGCTCGCCTCGACTCTGCCCGCACCCCGCAAAGGTACGAGCTGCTCCAGCCCCGAGCCCCTCAGCATCCTCCACTCCTCTGCCTCTTCTCATCCCTCCTTTCCCCTTCACGAGTCTTGACAGATTCTTGCCCTCAACACGCTAGTTTTCCTCTTCCTTTGCTCTTTGCCATCCTTCCTCTGTGCCTGGGCCACTGGGAACCCGCAAGTGAAGCTCACCCCAAAGGGGAGCTGGAGATGCCGATGTTATTTTTTGGAGGGGAGGGAGGGGTAGAGAATAACAAGGCAAGTCTACCTATGGTAAAGACCTTCACTATATAGCCTTACAGAACTATTTCTAAAAGAAGTCCATCTCCAGCCAGGTCGAATTAAAATAAAAACTCCACACGTTACTGTATAGTCTTACTCGTAAAAATTCCAGTCGCTAATGAGGTTTCTGATAAAATTACTTAAAAGGACACTCTGGATAAATAAATGGGAGGAAGCTGTAGCATTTACCTCTGAGGTCACTCACGAAGAAAAGGAATCTGGTTCCACTGGGAAGCCCACTAATAATTTTTTAGTTTAATAAAATTATTCTTTTCATAACTCAGGTGAGTAATAGTTTTCATATGCCATCAGAAAAACACTGTTGCTTTACCAACAAACTCTAGCCAGTAACAAATGTCAGCAGGTGATAAAACTCAGGTGGAGATACACTGGTAGACATTGTTAGCTTAAAAGCACACGAAAGCTTCTCTGGGCAAGGTATATATCCTCTTAATGTCTGCAGTGAGGATCCTTCTTGTGCGTTTCCATTCAACCTGAACTGACATCTCTTAAATGATCACAGAGCAAAGACAAGAGAGATGAGGCATTTTAAGTGCCATAAAAATCATCCAAGCAAATCCTACTTAGGTGTCTGTAGGGTGGGTTTTTTGTTATTTTTAATCACAGACAGAATTACTACGAGCAAGAGTAAACAACTGCTAGGGGCAGTCAGGCAATGAAGAACATTATAAATGATGTCAAGAAGCATGCAATAATGCATGCTGAAAAACATCAATCTTTTTATAACTGGGTACTTAAAGTACTGCATAACACGCTTTTCAATACATCGTTGCATGCCAAACCAAACTAGACTAGCAGATACAGTCAAAACTGTGCATTTTGGTTTAAAGATTTTCTTCCCCTCAGTTCTTTACCCCAGAAACTGCTGCAGAGTGCCTTAGGATATGCTTCTGCTGTTACTTCTAAACACCTGGAAAAAATTATAGGTGAGAACTAAGTTTGCCTACAGAGCTATCTTCACTCGCTCTTGCACAGGATCTTTTAAAACATACCTTTTATAATAGAAAAAACTTCCTTTTTCAAATGGATGCTTTAATTAACTGATATTTTTCAACATGCCCTACAGAATTATTCATACTTGATTAAAATAAAAAAAATGTAATCCTCACTATTTTAAGTACCAAATTTTTACAAAAATAGTAACTTTTGTACAGTTGAAAATATACACAATATATACATATATATATGTTCATGTATGTGCATATCGAGAAAGATCTCATTTATGGATTAATGGGATAGGGCAAAAAAAACCCCAGCTCATTCAAAGTGAATTAAATATATACCTTAAATGTCCTCCAACACTTTATGATTTGTGAAAGTTCATATCCACAATTTTCATTTTCATTAGATGTACTTTAGATATATTCCTTTGTGTCTCAAGGATTATTTAAACCATGTGTTGCAGGTTACCAAATTTAAAAATGACTCTTTAATCAAAATAACTTTAAAACAACTAATCCTCACTTAGGCTGGTCAGCTGAATCCACAGAGTGGTCCAGGAAAAATAAATCTACTCTCAAGAATGCGAATGCAGACAACAATTAGACACAGATGTGAGTGAAATTAGTTACAGTTTACAAAATGCTACACTTCACATGCTTTCAGTTTTTTATGTGCAGTACAAAATTACAACGTAGTAAGGAACCACACTTATGACAACCAGTTAGTTCATAGAATAAAAACATTTCTGGGTGGTGTGTGCTTGTGCTTTCTCTCATATATTCCCATTTTGTCAACAGGTTTCTGGATAATTGAAGCTTGGCAACATAAGTCACATATCAAATAAAATGTGGGGGAAAACACCCAAACGCTTGGCCTTACCAGGACAGAAATGGGTCACAAAAAAAAAAAAAAAAAAAAAAGGAGCTGTCACACCCCCTTCATATTCATATTCAGTGCTCTGCTTAAACTAAAAATGCCTTGTATGCTAAATGGCATACACGTTCTTCTTAATACCTTAAAAACATTACTGTTTTAAATTTGATTATTGTAAGTAACATTCACATCTTTCTCTTTATTACAGAGTTCAGATTGGGCACTACACAGTACATGGCGAGAAAAAAAGGACAATGATAGCAAAGCTACTTAAAATTCATCCATTTAAGAATCTTAAATCAGTAACATCAAATTCTGATTAGTTAATGAGGTCTTTTAAGTTTGCCTTTTTTTCTAATTAAATTTATAATTCTTCGCAGATGTAGGTTTTGTTGATGTTCAATTTGTCTCTCTCATTTTGTTAAACCTCACATAGTACTCCACCAATCCATTGAATAGCCACATTAAATCTGTTAATACCATGCTCTTCAACCCCAGAAATTATTTCCAGAAGGCAAACTTGCTTTGAGAGATCATCAAACAAGACTTAAGGTACACATTTTATCACATTTTCCCTACCACAGAGCTCAGGATGCAGAGGAAAATTCATGACTTTTGCACTGTTTATTATACTTTCCTAAATTACAAATCAAAAGCATCTGACAGAAGATCATGTATGAAGCCAAAAAGTTAATAATGTTCTGTGAAAAGTAAACTGTAAATGGGAAGGGATTCTAAATTTCAGCAGCACAGAGCAAATAAAATGTAGGTACTTGTCTAAATTACAGGTTTTCCACAGTATTTTTGCTTGCTAGGAGCAATTTTTTTAATGGCTATAATTTAAAACATTTTTCCAGCTGAAAAGAAATTTTCGAAGTGAAAATAAGAATTTAACCCAGAAAACTATAACCAGCACACGCGTTTTCTCTTAAAATACAGTTTTACTTTAAAGAAGTAAATTTCAAAGACAATGGCAGTTTTCAAATGAGGGTGTTCCTTCTTAGGAAAAAAAAAAATCTGTCATTTTTAGGAAGGCGTAGAGGGAGGGAGAGAAAGGGACTTTTTCCCAACAGCACTCTTTGCCTCCCTAAAAGAACGACACAGTCAGTATCTACCGACATAATGGCTTCAACAGCCAAAATGTTACAAAACTAAAATGCAAACTGGCTGCAGAAAGGCACCTTGCTGACAACCCAGGAAACTTGGTAATACTTTCACTCTTCCAATATTCATATATCGCTGGGCTCTGAGGGAAGAGGTAGGGCTTTTTCACTAGATATTCACATCAAAGACAAATTGCACGTATTAAAGCAAAAGCAGGTAATTGCAGTTATTTAATTTTTAATTACTAGTTTAAATTCTTCTAAAAGTGCTATCCTGTGTGCTGATTTCATACACTCATGAATGGTCTTGAAATCCCAGCACTTGCTTCCCTTTAAGAAGTACCACAATGTGACAATGCAACTATTATGACCAGCCATTTAAGAATGTCTTTCTGCTTTTCCAAGATTTTTTGGCTCCTGAGAAATATTTCATACTTATTGCAATTCAAACAAAATGATTACTCATTCTTTTTTTCCTCTAAGGTGAAGCATGACTCAAGCCGCCTGTCACTGCGCAGAACTGCTGAGAGGGGATGGCTGCTCATTGCCAGACCCTTCCAGGCCTTGGGAAAACTCTGACAGCAGTGAGGTGCTTGGCTAAAAACTGCATGTCATGGGTTTGTGAGCAACATGAAAATGCTGTGTGCGTATGTGTTTATATACCTAAAATTCTGTAACGTGTACACACATACGTATATGTACTTTTACAGATATAGCCCCATATATACTCTTAATTTATTTTACACCTCAGACCAGTAGTATGTGTTCTGGCAGATGCTTTGCGAACCATCTCAGTATGGGATGGAAAATAAAATAATCCTTATACATGGTATCTAATGTGAAAAACTCCCAATGATACAGTACACCACATTTCCACTTCCTCCAAATTTCCCTCGGTGCTCATTTTTAAATTTAAACAAACTACATGAAACATGCTATCTTTTTTTTTTTTTCCTGAAAGCTTTTATCTCTTCTGGTTACCTTAGTTTTAAATGTTTGCTTACAGAAGAAAGAAAAAAACACACCAAAACCCAACCATGTTCAAAGAAACATTTTTAAATGCACTAACACTTTTACTTTTCTAAAACCAATCTTGCACTGTAAAGGGCAGTCCTTCCTCTTGGTGTTGAAACACTGAGAGAAATACATACTTGGGAACGTTTGGGGGGTTTTGGTTGCTCAAAAGCAAGATGTAAATTTAATGAGACTTCAAAAGGTCTTTAACTTCCTTATTCTAAGATCACCGTTCTAAATAAGCCACCTAAAATGTCAATAAACGTCAAATATTTCAGTTGTGTAGAAGTTTATTCTGTCATCTTGAAAAGTTCTCCTGTGGGGATCTGCATGTTTTCCTTGGTGTTTGGAAAATTTAAACACATTAAGCAAAAGGATTTCCTGCTTCAGAAAGCACTGTCAAAATCTCTGTCAGGCATTCTTCCTCTCAATTTTTTTATTATTTTTCTCACGCTCTCATGTCTCTTTCAGCAAAGTCTGCTGGTTTCGTACCGTACGTGCCTATTTCCACCCCCCATTTACCATCTCCCCATCACGTTACTGCTATCTGCCGAACCATGAGCACTCGAGGAAATCAAACAGGAGAATCCCCAAACCTGGCTGATCACAATAAAGAGAACGTCCTAACATCTGTTTTGTGGAAAGCCTACAAACCCCAGCCTGAACTACGGCCAGAATTAACTGCTGCACCCAGCGATTTACAATTGAGCGCCGCTCTCCTCCGGCGCGGCAGAAGGCGCGGAAAGCGCCGCTGCCCCTCCGCGCACTCCGCGGGACCCCGCGCTGCCGGGCGGCCGCGCTGCTGCGCTCGGTCCCCCCCTTTCCGCGGTGCTGTCCTCCCGCGTCCCCCGCCCCGCCGCGGCTGCCCGCGGGTACTCACGGTGCCGGCGCGCAGCTCCGCGGGTC
>VZTJ01001954.1:1037025-1106180 GCA_013397795.1 Orthonyx spaldingii
CCTTTGGGTTTTGTTTTTGTTTTTGTAATGCAAACCGCAGCTATTCTCTTGTCCCAACCTTATTGGTTTAAAAGCAACAACTGCAATGAAGCTTGCGCGGTCTGAAGTCAACCTTCCTGCGCGGGCGAAGAAACGCAGCCGGGGCTGCCCCGCTCCGCCGAGGAAACTGCGCGCCCCCGGCCGCCCCCTCCGCCCCCTGCCCGGCCGACAGGGCCCCCCTTCCTTGCACCTTCTGGAACCTCACCCCAGAAAAACTCCTGGAAATCCCTCAGGTCCCTCCTCATTTGGAAACTTGAATTGTGTGTAGATGCGTCCCCTCTTGTAAGCTGGGTTTAAACTAAAGCCATCCTAATAGAATAAGTGGAATTACACCAACATTATATCAATGAGAGAAGCTAAACAGGGATACTCATAGAGGCTCTGAAGCATACAACCAGCATGCACGTCCGGACATGCCGTTTTGATTGGATATGTAACAGATTTGTTCTCAAATATCTGAGATTCTTGCAACCTTGTAAAGAAAGGGTCTGCTAAAACTATTTAAGCTAGCCTTCTCCAATTTTAAAGGTATTTATTAAATAAAATATCTAGAACTTTTAAAATTGTTTAAGCCGCTTAAACCATTAAATATCTGTACCCCTAAAAACAATTGTAAATATAATCAAATTAGTATTTTAATTACTACTAATCACTTACTAAAGTTTTAAAATTTAAAACTGTATAAAGGCCGTTTCCACAGACTGCACAAATGTTTCCAAAGAAGAGAGATGGTTGCATAGAGTTAAATTTGTGCATTAAGTAACAGTAACTCTAAAGCTTAGCTTTTACCAATCAATAAGTAATTAAGTAATTTAATTAGTAAGCCATTAAACTGAAATGGGTTTATGATGCTTTTCTATTACAGAACTTTTAGTTGCTCATAATTTTTAAAAAAACTCTTTTAAAAATATATATATTATGTTAAAAAACATTAAAACATACGCAGTAACTAAATTTGTCCAGCGTTCTCCGGAGCATTTCCACTTTGCAGACAGTATCTTTCACTTCATGTAACACTAATTTTTGCACACTTTTTTGCAGTACACATAATCCAAATATGATGAGGAAAACAGTGTAACAATTTGTAGTACCAAAAAAGAAGTCTTACGACCACGCCAGGTCTAAAGAACTAAATTTAAAAAAACCAAACCAAACCAAAACCAAAAATCAACACCCCCCTCCCAACTTTATACTGTATAAACAGATTGAAACAGAACTTTTTTTTGTCTTTACAAAAACCTGTAGTTATTCACTGCTAATATATCCTTACCTTCAATTAACTAATCTGTGAATGAAAGCAATACTTCTAGAGGAGAAATATCTTCTGGCTACTATATCCCAGTAAGTGAGACATTATTTTGTAGCAAGTACATTGGGAATACTTCAGGAAAGCAGATCGGTTTGCAAAGCTACAAGTCAACCTCAAGCTGAAAAGGCACCTAGGATTTCATTTTGTTTAGCGGAGAAAAGGGATCTCGGGACAGTCACACACCATATATGGGAACCCAGGTCAAAATAAGCAGCTTTCGATTGGGCCTGTCGGCGTAGCCAGCACAAACACAATCCCATCACTTCTTCAGAGTCACAAACCAGATCTCACGCCAAGAAAACTATTTATCATGTTCTGTATTAAACTGTGAAAGAAATACAAATTACTTATTATGGAGTCACACAGTTTTGTCAGGTAAAAGTCACTGAGACCCTGAAACACAAGGCTATGCAATCACTCTGAACTATATGCTTTTTTGGAACAGCCACGATCTTCTGGAAAACGCTACCACTGAATTCTTTACCAGTGTTAATAAGGTCATTTTTTAAAACCCTACCCAATCTGATACAAAGACACATGTCTTGCTTCACTGACTGTAGGAGCTACATCCATTAAATGAAAAATATTAAGCACACACTTTAATGAAGCAGAAGCTCATTTTTTTCTGGAAGAAAAACTCAAAAAATATCATATTGTTGTTGTGAGGTACCATCTAACACTGGAAAAATGTAACCCAAAACCCTTTCTCAAAAACAGTGATACTTAAATGATGCTATGGAAATAAAAAAAAATTATTTTAAAAAAATACTAACTTCAATGATGCATGTAAATTTTTGCATAAATCTATTTCATTCCATTATTGAAAAAAAAAAACCCAAATAGCACAAATATATGAATAAATTTTAGTATTTTAAATGTAAAGATTACTGAAACAGGTTTATTGGTGGTTAGTTTGTAGTCCCTACTGGGAGTTTTATCTAAGTAATAACTGCAGGAGTGTGCCCAGTCTCTGTATTTAATTAAAGTAAGACAGATCCCCACACACACGTACAGAGCTTGATGATGTGACGATAAACATGGGATAAATTACACAGAGGCTAAGATGATCAAAAAAAGGGTGTTGATGATGCATTGCAAGAAAAGAATCAGCTTTGAATTTTTAATCTCTTCTGTAGTATGGCATGTAGGCAGTATGGGAACTGAAGTCATATAAATGATCTAGATGGGGAATATGAGATAAAGTAGGGTCCTCTGTGTTTATACAGCCATTAAACAGTGCCTTAAAGTTCTTTATCTGATGTCTGAAGATTGGACTTCAGATTAGTGTATATCATTACCCCATGATAGGGTCTAACCTATGAACTTATCCTACAGCTGATACTGTGGACCAGATCCTCATTTGGTTTAAGTGAGTGCAGTTCTTTTTATTTCAATAGGTAATCTAATTATGACAGCTGAGCACTGCACCGATTTGAAATCTACTTGAAAGAGGTTTGTTTACTTATCTTTTGGGGTTTGTTCTTCCCAGTAACTGCATACCAAATCAGTGCAGGGTGGGTTGTTGGTCACTGGCACCCAACATCCTTGTCAAACCACAATTGCACTAATATGGGGTTTGGAACAGAGATTTCAGTGGGATTTGCATATGTTTACATCATGCCTAAATGTGCCCTGCTTCTGCATTCCCATTAATGCAGCTGGCATCTCAAGAGTCCTAAGAAGTAAAGGACCAGGCCTATTACATAATATCACATGCACAACAAGCTATTGGGTATATTATTACAACCATTACTCATGCAATATGGTTTTAACTTCATACCCAGTGTCACACACTTGTTTTAGCACAAGTAAAATGGGTCCATCTGGAACACAACATTTACTGGGTGCTGAGGTGCCCCGATTACAGATGTTCTGGTAATTAAGAAAAATTAGATGTAAGGTGGATATGGAACAGTGGGATGTTCATATGTTTGTCTCCAAGTAGGAAATACTACTGAAATATTTAACATCAGAAATAGGCCTAGGAAGACCACACTTCACTAAAGCAAAAGATGCATCCCATTGCTGCTGAAAGGCATCGCCTGGCTCTTCCCATGACAACTGCAGTGCAACGTCAGAACCCTCTGAAGCAGCAATATCCCTCCTATGCCTCCATACAAGTTTTATCTTACACACAGCAGCTGTTGCCTAGAGACATCCCTGGCTGCAACAGAAGTTTGCAGCATTTGACAGCAGCCCGTATTGTCTCATGCTACTCATGTGAGCAAAAGTAGAAAGACCTTGGTAAATACAAATAATAAAAGTGACAGAAATCAACCATTTTAAGTGTTCTGCCCAAAAACTATCAGTGTGACTAAGAAGAACAATTTAATTATATTCTTTCAAGAGATATTGGATAAAATTAATATTGAATTAAGGTCTGTGTGTAATGTGTTATAAGAAAAGGTATGTGCATCGTCCTCGGCCAAAACATGCATGAACTGCTGGCCCCAGTTTTCTAGTTTTGCTAGTTTGCATGCAATTGTAGTTGTTCTCAGTCCACCGCTACAGTATGAATTACAGAACCATTTAGTATAATTTAAAATAGGAAAAAATAATCTTTATTAATCCTAAGTAGATGCTGCTTTAGATTTTTTAATGTATGCATGACTCATGTGTGATTCTGAAACAGTTGTTGACAGCTATGATATAAACAAATGCATAGACTGTCCACAGAAGAAGCATTCAAAGCCTAGTTTGAAAGCAAATACCTTATCTCAATTTTTCACTCCCCAATGTTAAAATAGGTTTGTTTCTTCAGTAGATTTGTTGCATCTTAAAAGCATTATGTTAAAGGGAGAAAAAAATTGTGTGTGTGTGTGTGTGTGTGTGTGTATATATATATATATATTTACAGGCACCAGTAGTGTAAATTATAGATATACTCAATACTCTAACTGCAAAATAATTAAGTCGTTTGGGAGGGTGAAGGAAAGGTTTCCTAGATTAACTTAAAATTTAAATATATCTAATACTATCATTTCCCTTTGGGTAATTTTTAACACTCTACATTACTTGTCTCTTCTAGAAATCTCATGAAGGTAAGGATTGCCACAAAAAATACTGAAAAGCTTTTGTCTACAGATGATCTGAAGTAGATGCTCTACCCAAAAGTGATGGCTTTTCCCTAAAGACTGAGACACCAGGTCTGTGACATCCTGAGGGCAGAGCTCTCAGATCCACTACAGGTTTAAGAGTAATGTACCTTTTCCAGTTACAACAGTCGTCATTTAAGCAATGTCTTAGCTATTAAATTGAACTATAGAAAATTACCTTTCATTTTCCAATAAAGTTCAAGAGTTTTACAGGGGGACTTTTAATACTGTCTACAGTACCTACGAATCAGTGGAGTGTTACTTTTATTTGTTGCACAAAAACCTCTGTTCAAAAGATAGATAAACATGTTAGTAAATATTTATAAAAGAAGTCCTGCTGAAGACAATATAAATGTCTCTGAAGAAAGCTATTTGAAGAATTATCTGTTTACAAGATAGGGGGTGAAATGAAAGGAGTAAATTGCAATCCATGAGCATCCTTGAGAAAGAGCTAATTTTTCTAATTGACATTCAGGTTTTTACTCCAGCTCAGCATGGAAACATAACTGCCTAATATTTGAAAATAATCATCCTTCACTGTGATATGTGAATAATAATTTGCTTATAAAAATGAACAAGTCAAATCAAATGCACCACTGATGATGAGAAGCAGCTTGCTAGCATTCTAAAGGGTGATAAAAGCTATAATCAGTAGTTCCTCAGAAGGCTGGGTTGCAGGAAGAACACACTACAAATGAGAGATTACCAGTGAGCTGACAAAATAATCCAGTCCTGTTGTTCTGTAAAGACTATAGAACACATCATTTCACCCACATGCCATTTTTCCATGGTGCATCCTCCCACGACTGTTTAAGCCTTCCTCGTCTTTCATTTAGTGCTACTAGAATAAAGTTAGAACTTACCAACCATTGCAAATTTTTTTTCACAGCAATAACTTACATTTTTGCCAGTGATATAAATACAGCACACTGTACGACATGAGTCAGCTCAGTAATACCAGACTGTCTTTTCTCCAATTTTTCCCACTAACATGAACAAAAACAGTTTTGTCAGCACCTCCTGTAAGGTGAAAAGGAAGATGGAAAGTTCCTCTTTGTTTTTCAACTCTGAATTAAAGTCATACTCAGAATACTTTACTCTGCAAGAAAAATATGTTTGTTCACTAACCACAGAAACAACAGGTTTATTTGTTGCAAATTCCGTTTTGTTGTTATTTCTTAAATGCATTCCGTATTTTTTTTACTGACGTGTTATTCATGTCACTGTTCAACAGTAGATGGAGCAGTGGATCATTACTGCATTTTAGTTATTTGAGTCAATTATTGCATAATTTTTCAGCTACTGACATATAAGGCTGCACAAAAAACCCTAAAAATAATATATAGAGAAAATAATTATTGATTAAGCTTTTCGAATTAGAAAGAAAGTTGAAAGAACAGCAATCCAGGCTCATTTTGACAAATTATTAAGATAAACCTGCATTTATGACTAATGTAAGTGACTCATAAACACACATTCAAATTACAAACCTTGCATTAGCTGAATAAAGTAAATTTGTACATCCTTAACTTTGAAACATTCAGTCACACAAATTTTTCTTATGGTGATCTGGAACAGTGAAGTATCTTCTAAAAGTGATGTGCATAAATATTACACATTGTGGGCCTCGTAATGAAAAGAACAAAGTGGAAGTCTAAGTTAAAAGAGTCCTGTGATTTATTTTATACTTGCATCGATGTTTTTCCTAGAAAGTTTTCGAGAAATGTAACACAACAAATTCTTCTAAACCTTACAGCAATTATACCATGACCATCATTTGTTCAGCAGAGGTTAGATTCTCACCTATGTGTAACCATCCAAAATCCAGCATTTAGTCTAAGATGATCATCCAAACCCTCATCCTTAGGGGAGAGAGCAAGGCACTTCCAGTTGATACAGGGGACTCAATTTTGAGGTGTCCCATCCCTGTAGACACAGATGATGGACTTAAGCTATTCTCAGGTTTTGATAGCTACAGCTGCCCCAAGAATCCAGACTTTGTCGAACCCAACAGTAAGATTCCCCTTAGAATAAATTTGTTCTCAATAGCAATAGTACTCACAGAAGTTTCAAAACAGAACAGTCGGCTCTATTTTGAAAGTTCATATAATTACTGACTCAGCCTGCCAATATTTGTTGTTACAAATCAAGGCCAGAGGAAAACTTCTCAGATGGCTTCAAAGACCCAGTTCTCATCTCCAAGCCCAGCTCCCTCCCCCGCTTCCTTCCAGCAGCATTAACTTTTTCTCTGCAATCTCACAAATCGGAAAAAGAGTAACCTCTAAAGCTGTTTTAGACTGAAGGTCAGAATTCAAAGGATTGGTAACTTTATCCACAGAGCCTTGCAATCACATTGCTATTGGAAACACACCCAGAAGCACCAGCACTCGAGATGTTTTTATTAACCAATGTCAATAGGTACGAAATTTGAAGGTTGGTTTGTTGGGGTTTTTTTTTCCATAGTGTAAGGTTTATCAAGACTCATATTTGCAAGAGATCAAATTGTTTTCTGCCACCGAATTTTAGTTTAACCTTCTCTCAGGTAAGGAAACTGGGCTCTGTGTTACATGCTAATGAAAACAGCAGCTTTGGTTTGTTTATCTAAATACTTAAAGAGAGGCACCTCTTGCAGCCAAAATGTAAACAGAGCTTAAACTCTTTTTACTGCTTGGATACTTCCAGGCTACTAATACGGATTTTTTTTTTTTTTTAATTAAGAGTATTATACAGATTTTCTACATATATATACTGCTTGAAAATCTATCTTTCTGAAGAAATATTTAATTCTTACACCAATTATTCATAATTACACCTACACTTTGAGCCCACAAACACAGGATGACAGATCCCTTTCAAACCTGGGCTCAAAGGGAAAAAAAAAATCACAGGGAGCAGTCAGAAATTTTGTCCCTGGAAACCTGTCACTAATTTAGAGGGAAATATGTTAAAACAAGGATTTCAAGTGAGTTTCACAAGAATTAAGAACAAGCAAAATTGTGATTGCAGTATCTAAAAAACCAAATAATATACCTTGCCCCTCTGTCTTGTACCACATCTGCATGCTCAAAAGAGTGAAGCGTTCAGATCCACCCGAACAATTCACCTGAGGAAATTCTGAACATGCATCTTTAAGGATGCCTTGCCTTCTACAGTGCAGGAATCTCCATACACAACCACCTCCATTAAACAATGTTGGTAAACTAGGCACAGACAAATGAAAATGCACCCTGCACTGGATGCCAGTTTATGAGCTGAGAGACACAGCATGGGTGCTGCACACTGAGCAGAGGCAGCATGCTTTCCATACAGTGGTACCAGAAGAAAGCAACATCATAAGGAGAACAGGACACAGAGCTACACACAACAGAAGACAACTGCATGAAGAACTTGAAACAAAGTTGGGTGAGCAGAGATAACCTGTTTTTAACTTTTGTAATTTCATTTTTTAAAAATTGCAATCTGTCTGCTACCAGTATAAGGAATGTGTTGAGTGCAACTCAGAAATGCTTATTGTCTTGGTGCATCTAGTGCCATTGCAGTCACAAGCAGGGTATTTTTGGTAACCAGACTGCTTTTTAAGGGCTCATTTGGAAAGCACAAAATCCTAAATTAGAGACACCTTGGAAAATTTAATAGCTTTAGTAGCCTGAAAATGCACTAGCTTGAAATATATTCCACCAATGTACTCCACTGCAGATGATTGGGTATTGAAATAAAGGCAAAATTGAACTGCTGGAGACTGAATGTTGCTTGTGATGCCTTATGGTGCCTGGGACACAAGGGCTTCCTTGCCTGGCTGAGGACACCTCCTGCTCCACCAAGCCCCAGTGGTGCTCCAGTAAAACAACCCCAGCCCCTGCAGCCACTGATGAAGTGCTCACTCACCCCCCAAACATCCAGAATGAAGGTTCCCCTTCTTGAACCTTAATCTGTATCTATAATGGCTTTGAATTCAGAAATAGTCTTAGAACTGTGTGGTGGTCTCAGGAACAGTTGGAAAGAGGGGGAATCCAAGGGATGGAGAGTGGCTGCCCTTCAGCTGGCTCTTTTTGTTCTGTGAAACCCAAAAAAGCTGCCACAAATCAGCAATGATAGCCCTAGAGTGCATTTCTCTTCTCTCATCTCCTCTCAGAAAATACTCATCATTTTCAGATGGGTGTTTTGGTTATTTTTTAATGAGAAAACACTCTTAATATTTTCACCTCCAAAATACTATAAAATATTGTGTATGCATCTCTAAAGCTTGAATTAAAACAGAATCAGCTTCACGGTAATTGGCCTCAGACATATGTGGTATACCAAGCACAGCAGGAGCTTTACACAAATCTTTCTCTGCTAGCTGATGTATTACAGGATTTGCCTCTCGGTTTTCTGGTCAGCAAGTAAATAACGGTACATAGGCAGCATGCATCCTAAAGCAGCAACTTTTAGGTCCACTATTTTTCACATCAATCTAATATGGGATTGCCTAAAATTGTTTTTACCATGTGATAAACATGCAGGATGAAATGCATTTGAGCAGGTCCTACATTACAAGGTTATTGTCAACCAGTGTTGGGGTCTGCTTCAGCCCAGGCCACTGTCCTGAAGTCCAATCCAAAATTGGACTGTGGTACCCATCAGTCATCCTTCTGACCTCAAGAGGGCTATGTATTGCTGGCTGGAGTCTATCCTCACAGTCCAGGTTGCAGGTCTCGTTATCTCGTCATGTTTGGATGCATTGCAGTTCTCCAAGACACCAATTTCTAAAATTTGAATGGGTACAATAAAATGACTTGAAGTGAATGGCAATGAAAAAATAGCTGTAAGTTAATACACAGTAAAAATGTTTCCTATTAATTTAGTAAGAGAAGTGGACTTCAGAGACCCTGCATAAGAGGTTTGAAGACTTCTGTTTACATTTGGTTTAGAAATTCATGACTATGAATAAAAAACCAATAAACCACAGTGATTTAAGAGATTGGTTTGAGACACTGATTTGCTAAATCTTTACACTCACCTAAGCTTGCTTGTAACTTTGCAAGATGTAAGTTTCTCTGTTTTAATAAAACTGCACTACACAGCTTAGGGATACCTGCCGGATTTCCAACTTTAACACTGTTTAAGCATGTGTAGCTTTTCTCTTGCTAGAAAGATCCATGGATAACACCAATAAATCTTCTCTCAAACAGCTGAGAACTAATAGTAATGCAAAGTATTTGCAATCAGAAAGCAGCAATGTCATTTAACAGTCAATATACATGAAAGTACGTGAGCAGACATCAGTGGAAATGTGATAACCTAATATATAATAAAAATAGTGATACCCAGACTTCGTAAGATTTCCACATAGGTGTCATGTGCTCAAGGGAATGACATCTAATATCTCCTTCAGCATATGACAATGTGTTACTTTCCTGCCATCCCAGAAGAACTAATAAGCCACAGCATCCTTCCCTGCCTAACATCAAATGCTGTGCTATCCAAATTAACATCTCCGTAGGGTTGATTCTACTGAGACAAGTAAAGCCAGTAAAGTTTCTTCACTTGAACTGATCTTGGATTAGCTCTATGATTTGAAAATCTCAAAGAATGTACTTCTGAAATGTGCAAATGGATTCACAAAATAGAAATTTAAAAAAAAAAAAAAAAGTCCTGACTTCCTCCAAGTCTAAAAAACATAAATACTGATTTATCATTTAAAATTTGTCTGCTTTCCTCACCTGCCTGCAATTACAACTCTGACTTCATTAGCTGAATACTGCTAAATGCATCCCAATCATCCTTCCATAACTGCACCCTGAAAGGCTGTTTCATTTCTTCACTCTTGATCACCTTATCTGATTATTTCGCCATTTACATAATTCCTTGCTAGCTCCGGAAATTACTTTTCAGAAAACATTTATCAGAGAAGTCAATGCATTGTCCAACACGCCGGTGTCTCGCCCCTAACCACATTACAAATGCCTTCCTAGGAGCTTGTTCTCCCATGCAGGGATGACTGCCCCATGGTGTGTCAGATGCTTATTTCCCTCCTCTTGACTTTGAAGACACAAGAAAAGAGTGGATGTATTTATTAGATCACTTTTGTGTTCAGTCTTTCAGCTCTCTTGATCTGAACCACTGAAGTTGGAATACTGATATTCTGAATTATATTGGCAGTGAGGACACTCCTGTGGCACCATGAGCTGGGTGGCTCGAGGTGTTGCTCTCCAGCTGTTCATGAGCTGCCAGCCACAGCTGAGGATGCCCACATTCACCTGGCATGATTTTCTGGCTCTCTCAATTTACTTTTTGGTTACTCAATTTACACAATTTGTCTTTCTGTACACAAGCCAGGTAAACCCTCCTTCTCTGGGGGAATACTCACATGTATTTGCCAGGGGAATTTATTCTCTTAGATTTTCTATAGGATCAAGAAGGTGTTTGTATGTTGTTTGTGACATGTAGGGGATAACTCTCTCTGATATTGATCAATTTGTTATATATTTCTCCTTACCCCTCTAACCATTCCTACACTGCATCTTGCTAGAAAGGGTGTGAGACTCTCAGTCCTGCTGGAGAAGTGACTGTTTCTTTTCTGAGTTCAGAATCTTGGGGAGGAATTCTGTTGCTTTCCAACTTCAGCAGATGAGGATATTTGGGTTAAGGCTGTGTTATGCAGAGAGAAAGCAAAACATTTCTGTGATCTTTTGCATCCAGCATTCAGTCCACAGGGCAGAGAAGTTAAGATGAACTGACAAAGACCATGACAGACTAATTGATGATGGAATTATTTGGCAGAAGATTGCTGATTGGTTCGACAAGACTTCAAAATGTGAAAACCCCTTGGTAGACAGGGAAAGCTGCAGAATATCTGCTTTTCATAACAGGTTTTTAAAGGGTTATATTGATTCAGAATTATTCTCATTTTACAGGCACTGTCATTTTTTGACCTGCTGCATCTGTCCTGTGAAAGCCAAGGTGGTACAGTAATATACTAACAGCTGAAAATTGTTCTGCAGCTCTTAAGTTTTGGAGGGGATGCAGACACCATATGATACTTGTTTTCAGACATAACCGCTTCATCTTTCATTCTTTCCCTGAGCTGAACTGACAATCAGAAACCACGAGCCTTGCTTTGGATTTATGATGTTGAATGAAAGCCCAGTGGATAATAAAATTAACACCATTCGTGACTTAATTAATGATAAGCACCATGTGTCTTTTACTAAGCCAGCAGTAACTGGACACAGGACACAGTGGATCGATGGATTCTCGAGCAAATGCAGAGGCCTTTCCTTTTCCCTCCTACACCTTTCTCATATCATTCTTCAGTGCAGTCTTCAGAATATAAAGAATTAGTTTAACCCAATGCTGAGATCAAATTAAGACTCTGGATACATAACCAGGAGGCTGTTTGATATCTGGTGATCTGATTGACATAAACATCTCCTCTAGAGTGATGCAATAATCTGTGTTTTGGGGGGTTTTAAACATATACAGGAGTAAAGATTTTAAATATATTTGCTAAATGTGCAAGCAAGTTTAGTAACTTCATTAGAAACTAAATTTAAAAAATATTTCCATTGTAAGTAATTGCTGAAATAGTTTTCTTTTGTATTTAACTACTTCATTCATATGCATTTTCTATTTCTGGACAAAAGTGGAGTTTATGTCAGTAATTAAAAATATGCACAATTATGTGATTACTTTGTATTTACACTGGCTTTTGCTTCATTTCCTGCATATTATTTTGAATGCATAGCTATTCAAAGAAAAACACCCATGGAAATTTTCAAAGTGGTGCATAGAGACTACACTATGCAGTTCCTATTAATTTAATGGTTATGTTATCACACTAATTTGAAAATTTCCCTCCTGCTTTCCACCATCTAAAATAACTGTCTAATTCCAGGTATGCACTGTCTGCATCTCCCACTCCATAATCTATAAATACAGCAGGGACATAGAGCCTTTTCATACAGATACTTCAGGATGCTCCATTGGCATTTTATACCCAGAAGAAAAAGTCTCCAGCCTAATGAGAGTTACTCTATTCCACGTGCTGCTCCTAATCCTCATCTCTAAGGATATTTCCATTAATATCTTTGCTGAAATGCCTATTTACATGCAGAGAAAATCAGTGTCCTGGGAACTCCTAAAATAATTAAAAGTACAATTACCCAAAAAAAGTAGGATCAAAAGAACCACTAAAACTAGAGTAAGAGATAATAAACCTGTAACTCATTAAGCTGTCCCAGAAACTGTTCTTGGACATTCTTGCCCCAGAAGCTAATGACAGCAAGTATAAATGAAAGATTTTTGCATTTGACTATATTTGAACTTTCCCCACAATGTGCCAGGAAGGTCAGCCAGGGTATTTTAGAGCAAGGCTGTGAGTAGAGAGAATTACAGGCTTAGAGTTACTTACAGGGCCTTGCCAGAGACTCCCTCTGTTTTATAGCTCATAGGCTTCAATTTTCACAGTTGCTGCTTCTAAACAGTTTTTGTACATCTCCTGAAAACCAGGAGTGGGGAAAGGGAGGACTTTTTTCCCCACACAGATAACTTCAAGAGACCCAGTGACTATGGAGGCAGAGGCAAGGAACACAGGCAGCCAGAGGGAGCTGGCTCAAAGCAGCACCTTGAACCAGGCTGAAATCTAGTGGTGGAGCAACTGCAATGGGTTTGAAGCTTCTGTGTTGGGAAACTTGAAGAGAGGATCATGGGATGGCTTAAGTGAAGAGAATCAAGTGGCAGGGAAGAAGGAGATGTTTGCTGATGAGACTGGTGTAGGTCTGGAGAGGAAAGTGTCTGGCTTTTGGGATGCAAGTTGCTTAAAAGTGAGTTCTCTGGGCTTGGAAGCCCTGAGGGTGCAATGGCTTGGGGTTGACACAGACCAACCAGGTACCTCTTGTACCTCTTAGCAACACCCGGTCTGGAGGGAGGGACACACAAAGGGCTGTGCCACCAACAGCACCTTTAGTACCAAAAGGCAGCTTGCCTGCACTGGAGACCTGCACGCCTCCAACTATGCCATAATCAGTACACAACAGCCCTATCCTACAGTTTCACAGATGTCTACCCAAAGATACATTTGTCTTTAGCCTTTCATCAGCCAAGGACACCTCCACATATTCTCCACAATCCATCTTTGTGTTTTCCTAAAACGTAAAGGAGTGTGACACATGTGAGGCTGGCTAGCTTTCCATCACACTGGATTGAGATTTCCTAAGAAATTCAAAAGTTATTATTAGGAGATATGCAGCTAGACAGACATGTACAAAAAAATGTGGTTGCAAAAGCCTTTTTTTTTTTTTTTTAGGAAACCAGGTTATAACAAGAAACTGCCTGATCTCCATTTACAGTCCTGTTCAGCTATTTTAATGAAGTTTTTGGTTTTGCTGACAGGGCAACTTCATTTTACATAGAAAGATAGTTCCCCAGAGGGTAAGATCTGTCAGTTGTCACACGAAAGCCTTTCAGTCCCTACCTATACAAGAAAAGCTGTACCTCAAGAAATCACGTTCATCCTATCGAGCTGCTGAAGGAAGGAAAACAATACTCCAGAAAAAAAACCCTTCCCTGGTTTCATTGTGCATTGCTTCTTTTCAGGGACCAGCTATGGCTGCAATCAAGAAGTCACTTCTTATTTATATTATAGATTGTTTGAAGGTTTTTTTCAATCTCAGACCTGATGCTGTTAACAGCTGGGCTGTCCTGTCTCATACCTGGGTCAGATTGACTTTCTGTTCTTCACCATGTAGCAGCAGATGATAAGCAAGAGTGATGTCAATGAAGAGGATCTTTCTTTTTGACCCATTCTTTCAGTCTACTTTGGTGAATGCCAAAAAATAAAATCAAAGGCACCATAGCAACGCAAGGAAGGATGAGACCACTAGAAAAGAACTACAAGGCAACAAGAATGGATACCATGTATGAGCTCATGAATAACCTGATTTTCCACCAAGTAGGTCTTGAAAAGGCTTTGTTACACAGCCTGCTGGGATGCCTGAGGCTGTCAGCTTGTTTCAAAGCAAAAGGGAAGAGTGTTGGCAACCTCAGGGCCTAAAATGGTGGGAAAAAAGCTTTGCATCAGGGACAGGTGAGGCAAGAGTCTTTCGTCCTCACTTAATGACCTGATGTCTTGATGATTTCCAGCTAGGGTTATCTGATTTGGGAAAATTATCAATGCTCTATTGAAATGGATTTTTTTCCTGAAACAAACAAATCTCAAATCAGGAATGTTTTCACCTAAACTAAATGAAGTGTCGCCAATCAAAAAATATTTTAAAACCTGTAAGAATAAAAAAGCTGAAAAGTCTTTGCATTTGGCATGTCCTAAAAAATTACTGTATGCTTCAATTTTCTGAAAATCCATGTTTAACTATGGTTTTAACAAGTTTTTCCTTTTTAATATAATTTCCCTTACACAATATTATTTTTACTCCTGTCTTAACTCCTCTGAAGAAACCTGTTTCTAGTAAAACAATTATGGAAGGGGAAAGCACTAAAGAAGCAACGAAGGTGGAAACTCCACGCCTCTAAGTAATACTATTGCTAAACTTGGTATGTTTCTTTTAAAACATTTTAAAATTGTATTAATCCAGAACCATACTAAATTGATTCTGTCTTCTATTAATAAAGACATGAGACCAAAGATTATAACCAACTAGACTGGGCCACGTCATATGTTTTCATCATCAGTAGTAAAAATAAAGCTCAAAAGCTGAACACAGATGAAATTAGTAGATTTTTAAGATATTGATACCTGTGCAGTATTCTATTAATTGTGGTCTTAATTAAATGCAAAAGATAAAGGATGTTAAAGAAAGTTAAGTCTTTAACAAGCTGTAAATGAAAAGCCTGCCTGCAAGGTTTTCATACTAATGATGAATTCATCACTGAAATTCTATTTTTCCTCATAGATCAAGTCTTTGCTCGAGCAAAACTGTCACAACTTGCATTCAAAATATTAAGAAGCTGTATCAAAAAAACCCCTGCTCTACAATATAGGCTGGTTTTAGGGTTTCTTTAATGCTTCAGCATTTGAAGCTCTTAGAAGGCTCATCTTTTTTGTACGACATGAAAAAAAAAGGTATCATCACATGCAAAAGGAAGAGAGAAGTATGTGGAGAGTTGCAACCACAATCAATTTGCAAACATTGAAATTTTCATGCAATACAGGTGTAAAAAATGAGTCTACCTACCAGTACATCTGGCCTGACTGGATAGCTATAATTTAAGCAGGTGGCTGACAGATGTCATATCTCAAGCATGCCTTTTCATGTTCATTTTAATCTCATTTTCATGTCTCAAGTATGCATTTAAAATGATTTGCTAACATACTGTAGTGTGTAATGTACATGATCCTTGAAGGAGATTTCAAAGTAGAGTTCAAAGCTGCCAATTGATTATGCAATGGGAAAAATAAGAATAACCACTGCCAATTTACCAGCCCCCAACACAGACAAAGATGGGCTGTTCCACAGCTAACCACAGCACCAAGGTTTCAGAATGCAAAATATAGCAATCTTTGCCACAGTTAAAATGAAGTTTTTGCTGTAACTTGCTGAAAAATATATTAAAGTGCTGCTTCTAGGCTGAGAAGATGTAGATGTAACTCACCCTTTCACTACTCAAGGGTTTGCAGATGGTAATCTCATTGCACTGTAATGTTGCAAAGGTTTTCCTCTCATACTATTTTTAAGCTTCATTCAGAGGTTTGATTTGGCAGAGGAAGTGTCAGAAACCAAAAATTACTAGTTATGGTGCCACCATATATGATCTTGGTACTTCAACAGAAGAAACATACTTCTGTGTAACTACATACCAGTCTTACACATGACCATACCTATCCAAGTGGAGGATGAGTGGTTATTCTGGAAAATAAGAGCTGAATTCTCGGCTGGCAAAAGCAGCATACCAAAAAGCAAACTCAAGTTCTGAATATCATCTGGAAAGTAATGAATGTAATCTCCCTCACAGGAATAAAGCCATGCTATCAAACCCACTAGGGTACACTGAGATTTAATTAACTGTCCTGACTTTCAGGAAGAAAGTACCAAATAATAACAACAGGTGACACTGATAAAGTCTTAAGTACAAAATACGACTGTTTTGCCAAATACAAGCAGTACTCTTTTGTTTTATTAACAGATGCACCATGTCTCATTCCTTCAAGATGTGGACTGAAATGCTCTATAGTAATTTGTGTGAACTTTGGGGCACATTTACTTAAATCCTCTAAAATATGCGGTCTATTTGGCCAGTGAATTTCAAAGTTAATGAAGCAAACATCCTCTTACATGCATAAGTGAGGAGAAAAAGGAAATAAATCTTTCTGTTTGACCCCCATTCAAATCTGAACATGAAACACGAGCACTTTTAAAGCAAGGCAGAATTTTGCAATGTATTAAAAGCATATGCTAAAACCGAATGCTACTAAAAAGCCTCTTGCTCCTCACTTTATCACTGCCCTGCATATGCCACCTCACAGGTGTCTATGAGCTTTTATACACACACAATTTCTAAATGTGAAAAAAGAAGAACCAAGCAAAAGCAATCTTATGATGACTTTGCGATTTATAAAAGAAAGCTCTTTGAAAGGCTGCCCTGAGCCACGCAGAACTCCAGTTGAATAATTAATTACATATTGACAAGGTCTTATAAAAGAAAAGCTCAGAGCTATATTGACATTTATATCTTCTTGTTAACGTTCATCAGAAAATGTCATTCTGCTCGAAACAATTATTGGCAGCTTATAGTTTTTGTCTTCATATCCAAATGCTTATCAAGAAGATGTGTGACAGATGATGTTTTATGGTTATATGACTTAAAAAGTTGACGAAAATTTAATCTTTATAATTGACTAATTTATGTTACGAGAACATTAGTGTCTTCTATAAACGAATAAGAAATTATTGTGTGTACTTAACAACAACTCACAGTGTGGTACAAGCATTTCTTTGAACTATTCTAATTAGGCTTTACCTCTGAATTTTTGTGCAATTAGGAACCATTAACACACAAAATACGACCAAAATCATGATTTTAAATGACTGTCCATGAACTTTGTTAGGCAGGATGCAAAAATGAGATGCACCAAATAATTGCAAAATATGCAATACTCTAGTGTTCTGTAGTTCAAAAGGAGAGAGAACAAATTTTCGTATTTTTTTTCCTATTACATTTGCAATTAATTGAACTAGAATGGCACACACATTTCTGCTAGAACTCTTCTGTTACAGTACTTCAGTTGCACTTAATAAATTGCACCTTCCATGAAAAGAAAAGGTGATGGATTGAAAAATGTTTAGCACAACCATGCATAATTGATAGGTTCCCTAGTGCAAATAAGTGTCTAATAAATAATTAAATTTAATCTCATTATAAGAGTTTTCATAATGGGATAATTTAATTAAATGAAAGCCAAAGGGTTCTTAGGGGTTGAAAGATGCTGCTGTTGCTATATTTGGCTAATGGTCTGGGGATAGTATAGTGAAGAAGGGTAATTCACATGGGTACATGCATTATTTAATGAATCCCTCTGAGATGGAGGAAAGGACAGATCAATGATAACTTGTCATTTTATCATTGCTTACAATGCACATTTAAACAACCTGGGAAATGTTAAAAACAGAGAGAGAATCTTGCAAGCCTTTGCAGTGCATCAGACCCTCTCTCTGCCAGACACACAGCGAACGCAATTCACAGTTTCACTCTCATCTAGCATTGTTAATTTTTTCCTTCTTTCAGACCAAACATAAGAGCAAAGCTTTACAAGCTTCTGTACAGTTAGGACAAGCCTGCCCCTAAGTGAAAGTTATAATGGATACAGCATGTATATCTGATACTAAAAAATTGATAGCTGTGTCACGTGGGACCCATTAACAAGCTTTTTGAGTGGGCTGAGTTTTGAGCTTTAAGTCTCCAGAAGCACTTAGCTAGGCTAGGATACTAAAACCATACAAGTCTAAGTAGTTAGCTCATTTGCAGGTGATCAGTTATGAATTAATATGAATAGTGAAGGTTATATCTTTACAGATAAGACAGAAGTGTAATCTTGCACACAATAAATGCGAAAGATCCAAAAGCTAAATGGATGAGTTTGGAATCTGGACTTTCACTTTTTAATGACCTATACACACACAAGCGTATTCTCATTTAGAAACTTTTATCTTTACTGGTACACTCTGAACACAATGACCGCTGTAGCACAGCAGGCTTGCAGTTTGTCTGATGGTACCAGACATTTTTATCAGAGAGATAAAAATCACTCTTTTAGAAAAACAGAGGGATACAGTTGCCTATGATTTTGCCTTCTGAAGCATAAGGATTATGTAACATACATAAAAAAATATTTTTATTATTGCTGTTATTATCTGTTTTACCTTTGTTAGTACTCTTCTAAATCTTTCTGAACCTTAAAAGTGATTTTTCTTCTATCAGTAACACAGGCCTATTACTTGCACAACGAAAACATTTTCTAGCATCAATGAAACAATTTTAATTTTTGTTTGATGCTGTGCTATGAGCAGAAGTGGTAATGAGCTACACAAAATGATGTTCAAATGTCTCTGGGAGCTATGACCACAGCAGCTCACGTTGTCATACCCAATAGTTTGCATCATTTTTGCCAATCGTATGAGGTCCCACAGGAGTTCTTCAGCCTTTCCCAATCTTCACCTAAATTATCTTGTCTTAAACTTGCCATCTCTCCACTCATCCTATTTTTAGTTGATTAATAAGTACATGTATCAAAGTACTTTTATTATAGATGCTGAAGGTTTTGAGCAATGAATATCAATCTCCTATTTCTATTTGCTCTTTATGCTCTCAGAGACTTTTCAATCCACATGAAAGTTTACCAGTAACATGTTTCTTGAATTATTTCTTGTGAGAATCTAAACCTTTCTTGAAAAATCCAAATACACTCTATCTGTCTGGTTTTTGTTCAGCTTTTCAGTGACTCACACGAAGAATGCAGAAACCTCATTGTGTCTCACATATGTTCTCTGAGGGATTTACACTTCCACACTCACTGGTTACCTCATACAAAAATATGTCTCAGGGCTTTCAGTATTGTTACTCATGATTTTTGACCACCCCCTTCTTAAGCTGAATAAATACAATGCCATTTGGCTTTCTTACTGCTGCTCTGTTATTTGGTTTAGCACCTCCTTCAGCATTGAAAACACAAACAGTTCCTCACTTTGTATACAAAGTAGGTGTTTAATTTTACACTAACACAAATGAATCATTCTCGAGTCATTACAGAGATGTAGTGCCTCTTCGTTGCTCGACTGTTCTGTTCAGATTCTTACAGTTTAATAGCCTGGCTGATTAATGTTTTGGCTTTTACAAAAGGAATAACTGCATGGTTTTTATTCTAGTGGGGATTTGCAAAAGGATCCCAAGAAAAATTATCAAAAATTTTTTTTTGTTATTTATAAGATACCCTCTTCCATCTGTTTTCTTTACAAACAAACAAAAACATAGATGTCTTGAGAAAATAAAAGTGGCTATACTTTCTGACTAGGGTGCCCAGGATTCAACAGCCTGATTTCCATGAGAGTTAAACATTCTTGGTGTCTATGAAATGAGTTTCAGAGACAGTGGACTGAAATTGAGACATCCTTTTCTATAAATAAACTTCTTCAGGCACAGTTATCTACTTAAATCTCTGGGAATATTTGTGTACATTTTATTACAGATTATTTAATTCAAATGGCTGGGAAGTAAGATGATTATTCAGTAATCTGTTCTGACCTTCAAGAACTAATGAAGTTCTCTATCCACTTCTCATCTTCTCTAAGGAGATCTTCAGTAAAGGAGACCTCCAGTAAACCAAGCTAAAACACACAAGGCATTATAAAACTGGGAGTTCCTCTGCTTTATATAAAATGCAGGACAAATATAGAAGTTTGTTTTTTTTTCTTTTTCAGATTGCATTTCCACAATGTCTTATTGGAGTATAACGTCAATGTTGAAATACTCTGACTGGTATCCAAACTTAAAGAGGAATTTTGTTTGTTTAAGAGTGGGATCTTCTATTTATTTTTCTTATTAAGTTACAAAATTCATTCCCCCCGCCTCCAGGAACTAGTTTTCTTATCCCAAAACCTCAGCAGACTTCTATACACAATGTTGCAATAGTGATCATACCATAGACTTGAATTACAATCTGTGATTTCTACTTGTTGTAGAAATCTATTCCTGCTTTCCCAGACTCTATGATAAAATCTCAGTAAGTCATAAAAGGGAAAAAAGATTCAAGTAAGAAAGTAACACGAAGATATTTTGATGGGAATCTACCTAAGAAGTAAAATTTCTGTTTTCATGGCTTCTTTTCTTTAAGAAAATTCCTGTCAGTCCAAACTTTGGCAGAGTTTTCATGCTATACTCCTGTTCTTGCAAATTTTAACATTCATATGTGGCAGAATAGGGGCTCCATGTGCTCTAAAACAGTCAAATCACCACAGTACAGTATGGAAATATTGCAACTGAGCTGCATCAGCAGCTTGTTTTCTAAGTGCTGATTCTACACGTCAGCATCTCCTAGTGAGGAGTCAGTGCTTGGCACCAGTTAATGCCTTCATGAAGCTCTGCTTATTGCATGCATGCGTTACTGAACCTCAGTGCACAGGAACTAGGAGGCAATAGAAGAAATAAACGTGATATGACCCTTTTAAATGTAAACCAAAACTCGTTTCTAAAATGGCATCTGTACCTAAGTTATTGTGCATTTGGGGCTTATTTGATTTATCTAATATTTCTTTTCAAATCTACTTCTGTGAACATAATTTTGCTCTAGTACTATCACTTCTAGAATAAGTGAGTCTCTTTTATGATGACATTGGGATAAACTTTGCAGGACCTATTTAAAATACATAAATTAAACCTGAGAATGGCTTCCCAAATAAGTATATATTTTATTGTTTCTACAAGTCCCATGAATCAGTATTTTAGCCTAGCTTTTATATTAAAAACACAAGCAATAGCACATGAATTTACACTTTCAATTGCTACAACTTGAAATACAGGAATGACCCCAGAGGTTTTTTTCCTCAGTGTACCAAGCCATATCTTGTGCGTTCGCTCAGTTAAACATAAACGTAATAAGTCTCAATAACCAAATGAAAAACCACAGTTTTACTGCCATTTCTGGACTTCTTCCTTCTGCTGTGAAGTCCTTCCCCAGCCGATTTCCATGACCTCAATTCTCCATGAGACATACTAGTTGGCATAATGAACAACAAAACTTCAGTTATGCTGGAGAAAAAAAACAAACTACTTAAAATAGAAACAAACCAAAACACTAATATTTTTCCTGCTTGCAGCATGGGAGGGATTCTCTGGTAAAACTGGGCAAAATCTGTAGAACTTGGATAGGTTACATGTTGCTAAATGAACGCTTCCCAAGGCACTGCAGGGATGCAATCAAACACAAATCAACTGATCTGGTCAAAGAGCAAACTGACTGGCTACCCATACATTGATTCTGTTCATCAGCAGCTATTGCTGAATCCAAATGATCACAACTTTGGATATTCAGAAGGACCCGGAGATCTGCTCCCTTCCCTTCTCATGCTTTTCTATCTCTCCATCTAGTACATCTCTCCACAGTCTCAGGTGGCACTAAACCTCCTACAAGTCTTCCAAAGATGAAAACAAAATGCTAAACTGCTGCTCATTTCCATAAAGACAGAAGTCAAAAAAGAAAAGCTTTCTATTTCTACACCTAACCAAATAAACTGAGTCTTTACAGTAGAAATAATACATATTGTGGGGGTAAAAATCTAGATACCAAGCATAAAACTATCAGGGAATCTCAAGGAATTCTTTATGTTTCCTGCCAACATTTTGTGCTGGAAATTATCTGTTGGCTATATTTCATTAAGACTTTATGAAAGCCTCAGCTTCACATAACCCAGCTACAAGTCCGCAGCTGCCCTATAAGGACAGAAACATTGGAGCCAAGCATAAAGTTGTGAGAGATGAGCAAGGCTCCAAAAATATCTATGAAACTGGTCTTTCCAACACCTTACACAAAGTAATTTCTGGTGTGCTGTAACTGCTGAATGCAAACTTGTTCATACAGCTGGACAGATCAGTTCTGTATTCTTTAACAACTGGCTGGCAAGTAACAGATTTTCACTTCTTTCCCTAGGCATACACAGGATCTCTTTTTTCAAATGGGGAATGTAAAAAATGGGATTGATACATAAAATGCTTATTTTTTGTCAATTTTAGCATTTTTCTTTGAAACAAATATAAGACACACCCATTAATTCCCTTTGAGGACATATGGGAATGTCCCCACCTATTCCCTTAAGTCCAGTCTTAATCCAGACACAGGAACAAAACATTCTTGAATGGAAAGTAACAAAGACAGTTAATGACAACTTTGAAATACATCCTCAGAAAGCTGAGATTCATTCATTTGCAAAAAAAAAATAAATTAAATATTCATAAAAACAGATGAACCACTTTTCATAGTATGAATATTTTTGAGACACCTCGTATTGAAAATTAACTGTGCTAAAGAAATGCAGAGCAAATGAGATAGCAATCAAAGAGCAGATGTCCTATGAGTTTAATGAAATACTAGGTAGTAGTTAAATGGTATAATCTGGTGAAGATCAGCAAAACAGAAGTTCTCTGAAGATATACTCATGTTCCCAATAGCTTTGTACATCTGACTTTCATTTCAAAGTTTAAAATCCCAGCAAAAGGGCAGAAAGCAAGAAGGGTGCCAAGACAGTATGTCCTCCTGAATAGATTAAGTGGAAACAATAGAAGAGAGGAGAGATCCACTGACCTTTGGAGGAACCTTGTGTGACTAATATAAACACCAGATTACCCCTATCATGTGAAGAGGCACTGAAAACTTATGCATGCAACACAAAACTCTGGGTATCCACAATCTACATATCCCTCCCAATGTTTTAGTTCTCCCCAAACTGAACCTCTGGGCACAACACTCACAACCACTCACTGATATCAGACCAAAACTGATACAGCACAGAAGGCCACGGTACTAACAAACAAAGAAGAGGGCAAAAAATCTGGAGGACCTAAACACACCAAAAGAGAGCTGTTGGGAGTTGTTTAAAAGGTAAAACCTGGTCTTTGTTTCTCAAAATAATATGTGGCTTGGCCAGTGGAATAAATTAGACAAACTCTACCAAGTTTAGCAGGTAAAGGGGAACCTAATTGCAGCCTTCCAGAACCCTCAAGAAGGTCATAAAGAAAACAAGAGCCAGGCTCTGAACACTGATGCCTGGTGGGGGTATTCAGGACAATGGACACAAGCTGAAACTCAAGAGTTTTAGAGTGTATAATAGGGAAATATTTTTCACCCTGAGGTTAAAAACTTGGAGGTTTTTCAAAATTGAGCTAGATAAAACCCTGAGCCACTTGGTCTGGCTTTATGGATGATCTTGCTTTGAGCACAAGGATGAATGAGGGACCTCCTGGATTGCCTTCCAAATGGATTTTTCCTATAATCCTAACATCCTAAATTATTAACTGTTAAAACAGATAAATGGCTAAATAATTAAATATGAATTACAGAAGAATTAATACACAAAGAAAGAACATGTAGCTCCAGTACGCTGCTTAGCATTAGCCACTGCATGCTAGTCTTTCAGATTTCCTACATCACTTATTATAGAACAAGTGCCTTGATAAAGCCTCACTTAGCATATATTAAAAGCTCAAAAGAAAATGGTAACAAATCTTAGTCAATAAGCCATAAATTAAATTGTCTCCCAGTAGATCTTGGCATGTTACAGTACATTTCCATTCAGTAGGCCTTGACTGGCAGATTGTAATGATTCATATTACATTAGTAATTCATGAAATAGTACAATATACATAATCCTAAAACTATGTTCAGACATAGTGGAGAGAGGCAGCTACAAGAAACTGACAATTCTTCTCCATTCCTCACCTCCAGCTAAAATAAATAGCAGTCCACCCTGTACTTTACCAACACAGTCCAACAAGTAATGAAACACAGAGCAGATAGTTTCACCATGACCTCTCTGTACTTCTAGTGTCACTCTTCCTGGCGGGAAAGGGAACAGATGGTACAGGAAAATTATCTCTGGGCAGGGATAGGATCCTCACTATCTACTAAGGACTCAGCTGGCCACACACCATGTGCTGCAGAACAACCTGATGACCTGGAGAAATAAGAAGGGAACCTATAAAATGCTACAGATTTCCAGAATCAGTTCTGGACATCTCTGACTAAACCCTTTCCTTAGAGGCTGAAGATTTACCATTGTCAGGCTCCAGCAGTGTCCTTGAATTTGTGTTTGCAGTAGAACTGCAGGCTTACACGGGTAACTGAAGCACCTAATACCTGACTTAGCAGCTGTAGGTGTTCTACAAGCCAATATGCTTTTAAAGTCCAGAGATTATATGCAATGCTATATATTTCTGAATGTCTAGGTATGCATTGATATAGATACACACATGCACATAAATACTTGCGATTAATTCTCCCAGGAATTTTTAGTTTCCTGTCAGTGGGTGATTTGCCAGACCTAGGCAGTCCCACTAGAACTTAGAGAATGGATAGTTAAAAAATGGTATTTATGATCTATTAAATCAAAATTATGCTGAAAATCTATTTACAGCATCATTTTATTTGCAGTGTTCCTTCTAGTGCAGTGAAATGGTAAGGAAATAGTCCTTTTTTGTAGTTTTCAGTAGTGATTTTGCAGAAATATTTTCCATTTGCTAAGCAAATTGTGTTACAGGGCTTTCTTAAATAAAGAACTGTAGTGTTCAAATGATAAAATTCCGGTGCCATGGGTTGTTATTTATATCAGCAATGTTAAATATGCCATAAAGGTTCAGAAAGGTACAGAAACATACCTCTGCCATATTATCTATTAAACATACAAAAAATTATGAAGGTACAATTTCCTCAATTGGAACAGAAGGCTTACTGCTGAAGTTAACAAAGAACATCTGGTTTTCATTTGAGGTGCATTGAAGTGTTCATTAAAGTGTCCTTGTTGGTCATTTTCAGCCTTTTTCTTTTTTGTTTTTGCCCGCTTCACAGTAGTTTGTGTCCTAGCTTTGTGGTAATTACAGCGTGCTACTAAAAATGGTCATTGTCATTATACCATTTCCCTTTGAAAAATTGTAGGAGAAACATGAAAGAACCAAATGTAGATCTCATCTGATTTCAGTGTAAGAGCAGCTTCCACAGCTCACCTTGTTCATACTTCCTAGGGGTGTTTATTTTCTGCAATTATTCATCTAGGCTTCACTGAACTTGAATACTAATAAATTTTAAGAAGTGAAACAAGAAGCCTTCACGCTGTCTGCAGGGAGGCCTCAGGAAACTCTGCATTGAGAGTTATTAGTATCAGCACCAAAGGTGCTAATACTTTGTTACTTGTCACAGAAAGCCAGACCAGGTGAAAAACAGGAAAAGGAAAAAAAACCTTTGTACATTTTCTCTGAACACATGAACATCCTTACATGATCAATCTAAAGTAAATGGGTTTAATATAAACTGTAAATTCTTTCTTTAGATTTGTGTTGTGGTCCTCTGTAAAGTTATTAGATGCATTTTATAGAAATCTTAGCATTAAAAACTTAACTTTAGTAGTTTATAACTAAATTTTGGGGGGAATATAAATTATTTAATTACACAAAAGAATGTGCATTATTTACAGTCACAGTTTAAGGAAACTACTTCTGTGCTTTAAGCTAAATTTCTGTCTCAGTGCTTGAGGTCAAGAAAATTCAGCAACATACTGGTACTACATTCTAAGTAAATTAGTATTGGTATGGTTAACAAAACTACAAAGATTCATGACACTTGACAGGCAAATAAAAAGACAAGACTGACTCCAAGCACCCATACATCTGGAGTTAGACTGAAAACTCTCTGAAACATAGAGCAAAAATTCACAGGATGTAAATGTGGGCTTTAAACACACATAGGATGCACGTGCTTACTGTGTTCTCTGAAACTAAAAGTATTTTAATAGTTACACAGGTTACACAGAGGTGGTTCTGACAGTAGGCACAATAAAAGCATTCTCTGAGTGACCGGGACCATAAAAACACATACAAGCCTTGCAGATTGACAGGGAAAGGTTAGCAAGGCAGTTGCAGAAGAAATGGCTTTTCAACTTAACCCCCAGCCTGGCTGGCAGAAGCCTAGAAAGCTTAAGTGTACACATGTTTTAACTACTAGGTGAACAAGTTCCACAACAAATGTACCCATTTAAACAAAGCTTCCCAATATCAAATTGATTGATATAAAATATCAAGCAAAAGTGTTCAGCCGTTTCTAGAATCATAAAAAGGACAGCAATTCCACCCCTACTCAAAATAATTATAATTTTTTAAATTGAGCAATACATTAGAAATGTGAAATTCATTTCAGGGCAGCAGTTATTAACTTTATTATGAATCTCAAAAAATAATTAACCTTGGAAAATTGCAGCTGATGGTAGAGACTTGATAACATACTACATTTTAGCAAGTCAGTCCTATGGACCAATCTGTTCACACTTGGCATACTTTGAGGAATTCTGAGGGCTGTCTCATAAAATTAGGTCAGGAATGGGCTTTATCTTCTTTTTAATGATCTTTTCCTTCCCCTCATTCTCTTGTGTTTACAAAGGACAGAGAAAGAAGTTGATTCAAATGCAGGAAAAGAAGAGCAGCTGAGAGAGAAAATGAGCTCTGTGGCTGAGAAAAGCATGAAGGATGGGCAGGCCAGTGAGCAGAGGAAGGAAGAAAGCAAAGGATTAGTGAGGACAGGAGCTGAGGATGCAGGGCCATGAGGGGCAATGCAGGACCTGGGGTTGGAGCATGAAAGAACAAGAGGTGGGAACACCCCAGGAATGAACACTAGAACTGACCATGAGAGAGAAGAGTGATCAGGAGGATCCACTCAGGAAGGGACATCAGTATGGGCAGAAGAACAGTGCTGAGACTGCTGGAGAATGAAAAAACGGGGATGCCCAGGGGATCAATCACTGCCTTCCTAAGCAGAAGATGCCTGCAAGTGGCCTGTGGGCAGCCAGCTTCAAGTGTCTCCCTGGCCAGCCTGGTGATACAGCTCGACACACTGAGGACAGGAGGGAGCAACTCTTTGATCAGCTTTCTTAAAAGCACATCAACATATCCCAACAGTCACGGAAGAAATGCAAGCAAATGCATAAGGAAGGGATAGGAAATAATATGGGCATGGGGCTAAAGTAAGAAAGAGCTATTTTTACAGATTCTGCATGTGATCACTAAAGCCAGGATAAGAGCTATTTATTTAAAGTGGAACCACTACCTAGGAAAAATATCTTCTGTGTGAGAACAAGCCAAATTTATCAATAATTTTGCTAAGTGCAAAAGATAACTCATTCTAAACAAAATTTTTCCTAATAGCTTACATTCATGCCACCTCCAGTCTTCTTTTTTTACTTCTGTTTACTTGACTTGACATCACCCTTAATATCCAAAAAATATTACCCAACAGGGACCATCCAGAAAACTCCATTCTTCACAGCTCTTTGAAAGCCCTTACCTACAACAATATCCCCATGTTTCCTGAACGTACCACTTACTTTTGGTCTCTTTATGCAGCAAAGATTATTGTATAATAACTTAGCATTGTTCACTGCAAATACTTTAACTAAGTTAAGTACTTGAGAAAATGTCATTATTAAAGGAGCCCCCGAAAAAACTGAGTTTTCGATTTCCCTAATAATGAAAGCCACAGTAGCTGTGGACACTAAGCACATCAGAGAACCAAGATAGTGATTAAATAACTGTCTCTAAATACCAGCAATTACACTTCTATGTGACTTTTAAAAATAGTAAACATAAATGTATTTAAATTAGCTATTAGTTCCTATAAATTCTGCATAATACAAATATTTCATTCCTATCTTATATGTGATCCATGGCACAGTACTGTCTGCCTAAACACTCCCATTTACTACAAACAGAAGAATAATTTGTTTAGCTATATAATCAGCTGAAAGGCAGCACACAATAAAAGAAAGCATTCCAGCTTTAAAATGAATAAAAATTGATTGTGTCCCTATAAAAACTAAATTGGCAGAGTGTTAATTGCATTTCACATAAACATCTGTAGCAGTCGGTGACTTGTTACTGTGCTGTAATGCAATACAGGACACTTAGGAATAAATGCATCCTCTAGATGAGTTCATAGAGATTTTCTAAAAGCGCCTGATGAGATTGTAAAAATCTGATTAGTCAGAACTGCTAATGACACTTAAAGGTAAATCTTTAAATAAAATGATTTTGTTTTCTTTTCTCTTGATAAATTATATGCAAATTACTGTTGATTGAAAAATGCCTGCCTTGAAGGGAAATTCATACTAATGATGGAAAGGTCATCAGACAACAAAAGAATTTGCCAAAGAAATCTGCAGGCACTTGAATAGTATGCTGGAATAAGAAAATATATCCATTCTTTATATTATTTGTTGTTATAATGTACAAGACACTCTCCAGCAAGAAAAGCAGGCTGGTTTGGTTCCCTGGAGACCTCAAAGTAAAGACTCAGTACTCAAAAGATGCAAACACATGTTTAAATGTACGCCACCTCAACTTCAACCACATTAATTACATGCAAGTGCACGTCTGCAAGAACATGGTCTAGGAAAGCCGCGATATGGGACATAAAGAAATCCAACTGTTTATGCCTGTGCTGATGACAAAAATAAATAAATAAATATATAAGTTATAGAAATTGCCAGGAAAAATAAATGTCCTTCCAATTCTTCCACTAAGAAATTTAATAAAAAGGGACTGATAATTTTATAGTTACAGGACCCCCCAAAAAATGCTTAAGTTTTAACCATTTCAAATGCAGACTGAGTGACTTCACTCTAGGTGTTGTATGCTTCTACTGTACTGAACATTTATTTCAACAACAGTGATAAAATACAAAAATCAAATTAAATAAAAGCAAAAGTTGAAATTCAAGATTCTCACTGAAAATTTTTAGAATGCCCTAAATGTCAGGTCAGAATATTGAGCCTATATTTTTAATTTCTTCTAATTATCATCAGCTAAAATTATACTTAATATGTAAAACAACTACAACATCTAAACAAGCAGCTGCACAGATATGAGAAAGCAACTACTGGATAAGTTGCAGCTGTGGAGAAATGGTTTTGGAGCAGACCACAAATCAAGTCTAAGCAATATCTGTAAAAAAAGTGCTAACCTGTTGTGACATGCAAAGAAATCCTCCCCAGCAGGTGAACCTTGCAAACAATCAAGAAACAATCAAGTTGAGGAAACATGAGCTATCAGGAATTGCTCAAAAACAGAGCTTGGTGGGTTTAGAGTTGGTGGATCTAGAAAGGAGAATTAATAGAGAAGAAGAATGTGATTTATATCATTACTGATTCCTAGAAGTCTCCCACAAAGGCAGTGAATTGCTCTCTGTGAAATGGGAATGGAGCAGACTCCACCATCATGTTAGATAAGTGTCCAGTGGTACAATGGTAATTAAGGTATTTGATTCTGCTTCAGCAATGGTGATAGATGAAACAATCTGTTGAATTTCTCATCCATGCTTCTATCAATGCTGTTCATTTTACAGTCAGCATATTTAAAAAGTTATGATGATATGTAATGTAGTAAAGAAAAAGTCCATAAAAAGTTTTAAAAGGGTTATTTTATTCTTATTCACAGATCAATGATAATTAGTCTCAAATGGGCCTCAAATACTATATATATACATATATGCATAAGAAATGTTCTTTGTAGATAAACAGTAATGTAAGAGTTTATAACAAGATTAGGAATTGTCTTGTATCATTTTTAGTATTACTACTTAAGCTACTGTATCAGCCAAGAATGGACTTTACCTTCCTTGGATTTCTATATAACAGAGTAATCCCATTTCTGGTAAGTGTCTCTAATGTAAACTCTTCTATAACTCTAAAAATAGTAAATCTCAGTTTCAAACACTGATTTTAGTAGAATAAACTTACAAAAATTTACCAAAATAAATAATCTTCAATCCTTGAATGGAACACAGAGGAGTTCTAAATTCAATAAACATGTTTTCACTTCACTCCCACATGAACTGTATCTTTTCAAATGAACGAGGCTTGTGTCTAACCTCACAACATACTGTATGTTCCTAGCTCAAATAGATTATAATAATGTGTTGTAAAGCCACTTGGTTTGAACTGTGGCTGGTGCAGTACCCTTCAATAAATAAAAAATGAATGGACATATGGAACCACTAGAATCCACTCTATTCATCCCTTAATGGAGGGTCCTAAATCACAAACCATAAGTTTAGCCTGTTGGTAGCTGCACTGATTATAATGAGACCATTTACTCCTGAGGTTAATGCTTAAGCTGACTCAGATTCTTAAAGCAATCAGATAAGGCTGGCCAAGATGTGGTGCTAGACAGAAGTGGATGTTCAAAGGATTTCCCTACAGTGAAGCTAAATAGAAAGGCAAGCAGCAAGGTTTTAGTTGGGCTGCCAGATAATCCATAGTGCCAGCAGGGCCCAGCTTGCTAAAGGTGACATCCCTCAGCTGCTTTGGGACTCAGAAGCAAGGCAGATGAACCCTATGGAGCACAAGGACTCTTCTTTCACTTCTTACTGGGAAATCACACTCCTTCTCTCTTTGATTCTCCTAAGTGTGAGATGGAGCCCAGGCAGCTTTTTATCCCCAAGGATTTTAGGATGGGGCTCCTACAGTGAAGAAGTTTGTCCACCTCTGGTTTGAAATCTGAAGCCCTGTTGAATGAATTGAACTTAAGTATTCACAGTTCAGCCAATTCTACGTTCTCACAAGCATAACTGCAACAGATTCAACTTGGTTGCTTTCTCAAAGACATCAGGAAATACAGGACACACTGAATTTGTGCTCTCCTCCTTCACTGACATTGCCCCAGCTGCACCATACAGCCAAGAAGAGATGGAGCAACCACTAAAGCATCTCACACAGTAAAGCTCTCCCCTGGAATCTCAGCAAAATATCTCTGATTTTATTTAAATTACTGATTAGAAAGCAAGACAGGAAATGCAATGGGTTCCTTCCAATTAATATTAGTGTTTTCTGTGCATTTCTTTTAAATAAGTAAAATCAGTTAAAGTAATTTTTGTAGCAAAAGTTTTATACATTATACAATTACTGATTGCATCCATCTTGGTAAGGGAACTCATTTTTCCAGGATGCATGGGTGGACAATTCCTTGAACTTGTAAATTCTAGTGCAACAATGAAACACTAATGCTTTTAGCATATGAATATAGGGAATAGGATATATGTTTATGTTTCTTTCTCTGACAAAATAAAAGCTAATATTTTTGTAGCAGCTACAAAAGGAAGATTGCTAGAAGGCAGCTCTGACAAGTATCCTTTTTGAAAAAAGGAAGAGAAGAAAGGAAAAGAGCTCATTCTCCATGCACTAACTGGAGTGTTTTGCTCTGCTACATGGCAAACTATTTTTCAAACTAAGTTATTTAAAAAACAATAAAGGTACCCTTCTGCCAGATGAAAAATATTTCTACATTTTCTGATAAAAGATGACTTTTGTCCTTTAAAATCTATTATACAGACAACCTGTAAAATGCCCTTCTGAGATTGAGTGTTCTAGCAGTCTGGGGTGACTACTTACTGAAATACTTTCAGTGCATCATAAAATTAAATTATGTGTTCCAGCTCATTGGCTCCTAATTTAGGTAAAACAGTAAGATCTGAATTCATAAGGCTGGTTGGTCTGTAAGGGGGCCCCAGTAAGGGACTGCATATTAGGCTATTAAGACTTTAATTTTAGCTGGGCTGTAGTTATGTCATGTACTTGAAGTGAAAACATGATTAAACATTCTGAGAAAAAAAAGTGATCAATGGGATGCTTAAATGAGCATTTATGGGGAAAGCATTTAGACCTGGCGTTTATGCAGACCATAAACAATTTCTAATTACATTCACAATGTCTTCTCTATGAATAGATCATGCTTTCTTCCTTTTATAGATGAGCATTTAGATAAGAGGGACAGAATTGGTTAGGGGTTAAATGTAATTTCAAATAAGCATCAGATTCAAACTGAAAGATAGAGTTAATTGCTTCTCCCTTGTATGTAACTGAATCATCATCTTCTCCTCTGGAAGGAATAAATCTGAACATATCTCTTCCATGGCAGCAATTTTCCATTTTGTACAACCATTCTCTCATCTCTGTTACATTTAAAATAAGTTCAGTGAGTGAAGAGTCTACCACAGAGAGTTCATTTTTACAGAGTGTTAGTTCAGCTGCAACTTCTCCTGAATGATTTAATACATATAGCTATTATGTAACTTAGATTGTCTTCCCATGTTTTAATTTATTCAGTCATTTCCTTTTTAAAACATGTGCTATAAGGTACAGCATACCTCCTGGTTGTGATTTTGAAGGCTTTCCATTTATTAGTTAGACTTAAATATTTAGTTATAAAAATGTAAAGATTTAGAACAGTTGGAAACCACTGTTTCCATATTTTACTCCTGTCTTTCAAGGGCTTTTGTCCCAAGGTGAATGTGGTAATGATATAGATGTGATTTGGGTAAGCCCTAGATAAGGTATTTTTTTCCAGAAATACACAGTGAGAAGTTTGTTGGGAGAAAAAGTTATGAGACTAAGAGAAAGTCACCAAGGATTAGAGGAAGGAAACTTGGAGCTGCATCTTTTCTGGTGTTCAAGTATGAAGTCGTCCAACTCATTAGTTATCTTATTCAACCTTGACATTCATTTATATGGAAGACAAGGCTACAAATGACTTTAGCAGGCATGCCGAGCCTCTTCCTGAAAGGAATATAGTTAGGAAGAAAATACAGTAGTCATTTTAGAGTAACTTGAAGGAGGAACGTGGTCTCTGTTAGGAGCTTATCTTAAGACATGAATTATTTGTTTCCTCTAATAAACATCCTATTACACTAGTTACTATGTTTAGGCTCAAGATTGACAAGGAGGTCTTGCATAGCAAAGATTTAGCTACTGTCTCATGGTGCTGCAGACCAGATGCTCAAAAAACTTGGTCTCACACAGAGTTGTTTTAATATTTGTGTAGCAGCCAGGCGGGCGAGTTTCCTGTATAAAAAGAACATTTGAACTTCAGGCGTCAACACTAGAAGAATTCATGTTCTTTAATTAGGTCACTGATCCCTCTAAATTTCTATGTCTTGACTAGATATAGAAACATTTTCTGTTCCTCAAGACAGTCAGCCTGTCCCCTCTGGTTCATTTGAAAGAGGATGGTTAAAACTGTCTTCCAGGCACATTCATCTAAATCCCCTAGACATTGCATTGTTATCTACATACACACAGACTGTTTATAAAGGAACAGCAAATCCTATCAAATAAAATCAATCATGTTGTACATTAATTTTCAGGGATGGACATAATGAAACATGGCACCTTGCAAGTGAGAATACAGCCCACAAATATCTGGATACGGTATGATCAGTTTTAACTAAGACTTACAGTTGCAGATGAATTTTAAAAGTATGTTAGTCTATTAGCACTGTTTAGTATAACAAAAAGGGAAATAAAAATTAAAAGATATCAAAATTTTACAGTTCTGCATCACTTTTGTGTTGAACAGGACCTGTTCTTCATTTTATTTTTTTCTTAATTATAAGTAGTCCTGCTATTAGTCACTTTTCAGTGAGCAGACATCAAGAAATTTCTTTCTTACTATTAATGCTGGCTGTTACATAGGTAATTCACTTTCAGGGGCTGCTGTGGTACGCATAGGAGTACTGCATGAGTTCCCACCAAAACATGTAGGACACAGAAGTCACACAATGGAGGTTACACTTTCCTTCTCCACACTCCCCATCTTATTTCTTCTGGGATCTTAAATAACTTGCAATTGTTTTCCCAAGATGTGTTATCCAAGTCATCAATTTTATAACCAGACTGTGTAAAAGATCTGAAGTTTCCTTTTAACACATATGTGATCTGAATTTTAAAAAGATCCCATGGAATGCCACTTGACATTTGATTTCTTTTATTCAAAGGTGTATTGTCAAGACAAGATGGTGCTTAAAGGTTTACTTGGACATACCTATTATTTATATTTTATATTTACATCAGAGAAAGATTATTACATTAAAGGTTATATGTTAAAACTCATTTTGTTTTTTCATTTTAATTTTTTTTTAATTGCACAGCAAAAAAAAAATCAACTTCACATAAAAAGAAAATCCACCAAGTATTTTACTGTCATGCAGGCCATGTGTTTGTCATTTTCTGCTTGTTAACATTTAAATCTGATAGACAGAGGGCAGCTTCTACAGTGCTAGAGGACAGAGAAGCCTTAGCAGAAGAGAGATCCTTCCTCATAAATGGAAAGTCTGCCTCATAACCTCAGTCAGATTTTAGATAATAGGAAATCTATGCAGGAGACAGCTACTGAAAACTGAGCTTCATAAATTTCACCAAAGGTCTACATTTAATCTGATAGAATTCAAAATAATAGTCTTTGAAATGCACAATAGACTAATAGACTAATCCGCTACAAACTAGTCATCAACTGGTAGAAACTGCGATATATATAAAGGGAGGAATTTGGGCCATGGAATTATCTCAAGTAAGAATAATAACACTTGCAAAAAAATTGGGAGGCTAGTCCCTCTGAAATCAATGGTAATCCTCTTGCTGATTTCAACAAGGTCATAGTTTCTCTCGTGATATTTTCATTAGGTTCCAATCATTAAAAATAATTATGTATTTCTTCATTCACCTAGGAATACATAGTCTGTGATTAGGGCCCTAGACCACACTGAACTCAGGTATGCTGTTTGTATTATGACAAACTAATAATAGGTCATAAATAGAAAAACAGAGGGTTTGCAAAAGCACTATTTGTTCATAGGACTAACTACAGTAATACTGAAATTTTTCACTTACACTTGGTTCATACTGAAGTTCTTCCCTGTATAACTTGAAAGCTCACAATCAAAAATCAAGAAAAATCAAACAGCATGACAAACGGTCTGCCTAATCTTCACCTTGGCAGGGGTTCAGAAATGTCAGCTACCTTAAAAATGAGTCTTGGCACTAGCAGAATTTCCTCGACAATTTTTTTCAATCAGATACCTAGAAAAGTTAAGTATAAAAGTCCCTTTTAGAAGTCTCCTTCTGGGAGATGCAATGTACTAACTTTGAGGTTTTTTGTGATTGTAACACTTTGCTTCTGCTGAGATTAAAAGATAATACAGAAGGAATTAAAGCAGGGGATTCAGGATAAGTATTTAAAAAATTCAATTAGCTTTTAGAACAAAATTTGCTTTAATAGATCATTTTTTATTTACATAAACTTGAGATCCACTCTCTACTGATGATATAGCACTACTGAGAAGCTTTCTAAACATCTTCCCAGTTTACCTAAAATATATAACATACTTACATATGTATTTCTATAACATGATTATACATGCATGTACCAAAATATATGTTTTACTCAGGTGTGTTTTACAGAAAAAGGCAAGTCACTGGAATGAAAAGTTTAAAATCAACCACTTCATCAAGGACACTGCTGAACTACAGCTTCATCACAGCTGAAAATAACTGTATTAATATTCAACTCTATGCCTCTTTTTCCCCTTTGTGAATACTTGTATAAAGCTTATTAGTGAGAAACTCAGCTGTAAGGTTTTTGGCATAATATTATTTCAAAAAAATCATCAGTAACACCTTTTTTGTATCTTAAGTAGTCTTTTCAAACTTGCTCACTTATTAAGGTCTTCGAGTTGCTTGATGGAGTTTCAACTACCACAAGTATTCCATAAACCACTGAGTAAGTCTAATTCTTACCCCTAAAGGATCAAGAAGAGATGCAACTTCAGGCTTATTACTGTTATTATTATTATTTTTGCACATTTTAGAAAATAAAGTTATTTTGAAACCTTACATCTAGGTTCAGCAAATATAAGACCTTAAGGGAAGTATCTGTGATGGTCCCAGTTTAGTCCCTACATAACACAAGCTACTCTATAAAACTAAGATTTCATCATTTAACACAAATAGCATTTTGAGTTTAGGATATCCCCAAGTTTAAGGGCAACAGGGCAGCAGTTTACTTGCCAGAAACCTGACTGCAAGTCAGAAGGGACTATAGAATTTAAACTAGTTTTTGGCAATTGTTCTTGAAGTCTCCTTAACAATTTCAGAATTAACTGTGCTACTTTTAGCATTCAGTAGCATAAACTGGATAAGGTGGAAAACGCAGAGAAACTGCAAACATTTTATCACCTGTGTCTACATAACTCAATCTTTGCAACATTCAGCTTCTTCCTGTCTCAATCAGGAACTCAGTATTGTACTCCTCACCATAACTTATCTCGCAATGTGAGCAAAGATAAGTCCACTGACAGTTACCAAAGAGTTACTGCTTTGTGTCACTGTATTAGTAAATTTACTCATTTAGTGACTACTGTCCTTCCCTGCAGACAAGGGCAACTAATGGAGTACTTATAAAAATCCTTAAGATAAAAGGCAAGGAACTGGAAGCATCCCAGGAAGTAGGGAAAAGCATTGTTTTAATGTTGTGGGTATTGAACTTGTTTTGTACATTACATAATGGGAAAATATTTGGACCCTGGCATTTACCTACATTAAATAGTTTTTGTGGTTATCAAATTTTGTAGCCTAGTTTCAGCTTTTAGAAGTTGCCATAAAAGCAGTTTTCTGTTATATACACTGTACAGGCATAAACATTATCAATTAGATAAACTGACAGAAAATTGCTGGTCATTCAAAAGCAAGAACTTCCCTCAGGAATTGATAAAATTCTATCATGCTCTCAGAAGTCAAAGCCTGTGTTTATGCCATAAGCATTACACAGGAACAACAGTCATTCAAAATACAATAATTACTTTGCATTCTTCTGTAAAAGGGAAAAAAAAAAAGAAAGAAGCACACTTAGATCAATTTCCTAACCTAACCAGCCATGGTTTACATCCACAATCTGCACTCGTGTTTTATTATTTGATTTCTTTTTGCTTAAATGGGCAGCTACTGTTAATTATTGCCAATTTCTAGGCAAATGCCTGCTTATTTAAAGCTATTTCCTTTGAAGCTTATGGATAAGGGTGGCCTTGAGAAACTGTTCTCATCTTGGCAGAAAGGAGTATGTCTCAAATCCATTAGCAGGGCAGGCATGGGGCTGCTGTAGGCAACATCCTGGTTTGAATGCAGTGCAGGTTTGGCAGAGTTAGCAATGGGTACTGCACAGTGATAAATGGAATCAGAAACACAGCACAGTCCCACGTCCTCATCTATCCATATCTGATCATTCAGAAGAGCAGGTGAGACCTGCTGGCAGGACCCCATGGGAGTAGAGGGGCCCAGGAAAGATGGTTCACCCTAAATAACAACCTCCCCAAAGCATTGTCCTTTCCAACATGTAGGAATCTGAGCAGGAAAGGTAGAAGGCCAACATGGATGAAAAAGATACTCTTGATTCAGCTTAACCACAAAAATGAAGAACATAGAGGGTGAAGGCAGGGACAGGGTTCTCATGAGGAGTACAGAGACATGGCATGAGTGTGTAAGGATAAAGGTAGAAAAGCAGACACACTGAGCATCTTTGAGAGGTCGCAATGATTACAGGAGACTCCTGAAGACTATAAAAAAGCAATGCCATATCATCATCAAGAACAAGACAACTCTGGGAAAATACAGGCCAGTCAGCCTAACTTCAGTCTCCAGGAAGATTATGGAACAAATCCTTTCAGAAACCATTTCTAGGCACAAGATGGACAAGAAGATAATAAGGAATAGCCAGCATAGATTTAACAAGGACAATTTGTGCTTAACTGACCTGATTGCTTTCAAGATGAAATGACTGCCTGTGTGGACAAGAGTCTGCAAGCTTTCCACAGTAACCTTTCAGACAAATACATAGAAGATAAGGCAGGTGGAGAATCGACTGAACCTTTGAGCTTGAAGGCTTGTGATCAGCCATGCAAAGGCCATCTGACAGGTAGGTGCCAGTGTCATCAGGCATCGATAATACAGCCCATACTGTTTGGTATCTTTACAAACAAGCAGGGAGATGGATGGTGTGTACTCTCAACAAGTTTGTAGACTGCAAAGTTTGCAGGTTTGCATCACTGCCCTCCCAGACCGGTAGGGCAGGGCAGCAGTTCATCAGAGGGACATTGATAGGCTGGAGATATGGGTCTGTAGGAAACTCATGGAGTTCAACAAAGGGAAATGCCCAGTCTCATGCCAGGACAGAATATCCCCAAGTAACCATGCAGGATGGGAGCTGACTGGGTGCAGATTTAGAGAAAAGGCTGAGAGAGCATTTGAACGTGAGCTAGGAGAAGTGAAGAAAGCCAAAGAATATGGGGCTGTAATAGCAAGAGTATAAGCAGCAAATCATAGAACATTTTTCCCCCTTCTATTTGGCACTTAAGAGACTACATCTGTATTATTGTGTCTAGTTTTGGCCTTCCCAGTATAAGACCCTGGAAAGGGCCTGACAGGAGTCTATCAGGATTAGGGGGAACGTTCCATATGAGAATAGGCTGAGGCAACTGGTTTTGATCAGCCTGAAGAAGAGAGGACTATTAGGAGATCTTACTGCTCTTTACATCTTCCTAATAGGAAGATAAGGAGAAGATGAAGCCTGAATCTTCTTGAAGGTGTGCAGTGACAGGGTAAGAGACGATATGTTCACCATGGGACACCAGGTTCAACATGGAAAATTACACACAAGAAGAAAAAAAATGCACCATTAGAGTAGTGCAGTTTTCAATATGCTAATCATAACATGGACTGAAGAAACCATAAAACTCCAAAAACCTGAGGTTTAAGCTGTTAATGCAAGTAGTAACCTATGGCTAGATGAAAGCACTGGAAAGACAGAAAGCCTATTAGGACAAAGTGGAACTTACTGAAACCCAGAGCATCAGTGTAAGACACTTCTACTGGCTGTCAATCTGTTCTTTGGACAAACCAAACACATTTTATTGGGGTTATATATGAATTTGTCAATACCATTTTTTTCCCTTGTGGAAAATTTGAAATTCTTTATTGTTCCACACTGGAATTTCCTGTGATTGAATGGCACACTCTCAGGACCATCTGACACTATATGCAGCAAGACTGGCATGGCAATTATTGGTCTCATCCTATAAATGTTTTTTACATGCATGAAGATGAGTCTTTCCTCATAGCTTAATTATTGAACATAAGTTATACAGTAAAACAAATAACTTGCAGTAGGAACGTCAAAATATGACAACTGGCTGTGCAAACAGACATGTTTTTATTTAACACATCTGATGTAAGGAAGCTATTAATTTTCTAAATGAGTGGCCAAACTTCTTTGTAACACCTGACACAGCATTTTGCTACGGTAATAAAAGGAAGCCTGACAGCTGCAATTTTCTACAAATATGGATTAAGCCTTTCAATATGCTCTTGGGAAAGTTTTCTCTTCTATAAGCTTCTATAATTTGTTTGCTTGCTTCTGATAAACTTGCTTCTGATCATTCAGACCCAGAATTCTCCGGCATCCACTCCAGCTCCATCTTATTTTTCGTCACAAATATATTTAAGCATTGGGGAAAAAAACCCATATAATCTCCTACATATTCTCTCTGACACTGGTTTTAAAATTATTTTGTTTAAAACTTTCTTCCAGGTATTCATAACACCAAAGATTACAGAAAAAAAAGAAAACATGCTGATAGATTTGATTACCACTTCTGCTAAAAAAAAACCCCAAATGATATTAACTGAAGGGAAACATTGCAGAGAAAGTATCTGGCTTTCTCTTCTGAGAACGAGACGCACTGGTGCCTTGTGCTGTCTGGTGACAGGAACTAAATATATTATCTGCATTCTCCAAGACATTCCACTTTGAACTTCACATGCCAGTAGTCATGGTACTAGTGAATGGACAGCTGCCATGAGGAAGGCATTTAATGTTCGAAACAAAGATTAATAGAGCAACCACATTAAATATAAATTAAACAGGAGAAATACATGTGGCAACTACCTTTATATTTAGAATTTTAAAATAATGGTTCTAAAAATTGCATTGTTTAAAAAACCATCAAGTTACAAGATAATAGAGTCTTGCTACTATTAAAATTGCATCACGTAGCCCTCTGTTCATGTAGTATCATTTGTACAGTCACAACAGCAGATGACTAAGAGTAAGACTACTAACTTTGTTCTATTTTAAAAGCAGCTAAAGAATAAATTTAAAATTTGCTTTATTTATCCTGGCATTTTCTTCATTTGCCTCTCAATACTACTTTGCATCAATTAATTAAAGTACTCAATATACTAAAACACTACTAAATATATTCTATAATTTGGGCTTTCACAAAATATTCCCACACTATATTCTGATCAGATGAGAACAAAGAAATGTGAAAGTATTGAACAGTATCATTTAAATATGTGTTTAGCATTCTAAAATGTCAAAATCTGCTATAGAAAATAATTGCTCTAGAATTTAAATAGCTCCAAAGCATACCATTTTTCATAAATAAAATGTATCATGACTGTGTAACAGTCATGATAAAAAGTGTGTGCACTGACAAAGCAGAAGTCATACAGAATAGTATGTCTTAAGAGAGATTACTGCATTTACAGAATATAGAAGAAAGTTCTGGATCAAATTCACGGCTTTGGCTCTGCACACACAACTCCCATTTCCTCCATGGGGACAGATAATACAGTGTTCAAATCTAAGACTTCACATCTTTATCACTTCAAAAGTGTATGGGTCAGTCTCTGTGTGTTTTGGATTTGCCCACTGGAATATAGTTGCTGTGAACACTAACACAGAGTTGTTCATAGGAATATTTTGAGCTTCATCATTTGGATTATTGAAAGCAAAAGCTTAGAGTAGTTCATTTTTTGTGCCTGGCATTCTACTTTCAAAAGGATAAATTCAATACTCAGGACTATAAGACAGTGCTTAGTGCAACTTCTATACATAACAGAAGCTTACTACAACTAGCTCAAATTATTTAGACTAATATGATGAGAGGGAAAACGTTACTGTCCCATTTTGCAGACAAAGAACAGGCAGAGACAAACTACATGGCAAGACAGTCATACAGGCAATTTGCAGGACAGGCATAGAGAGGATTCATATTTCCCAAAGTCAGATCAGTGTCCTAATGACAAAACCCTCCTTGCTACCGGAACATTACATCCAATTACACAAGGAGATCTTAAAGCAGAGTAAGTTCATTTCCTCCTTACTGAAGTCTTAGATGTTTAAAAAGTGTCAGCAGAGCAATCATGAAACCTCTAATGACAGTTTGGGCACAATGGGCTAACACAAAGATCTTGGATTGAACACACCAGATGTTACAGACAGTTAATCTAGTCCCCCAATTTTGACAGATTCAGAACTGATAAAAATAATGAAGCTTTAAAACTCCTTTATGAACAGTAAAATGAAAGTTTGTGGTGGATTTAGAGAATCTCTGTTTCAGAAGCCCAGCTCCTGGACTCCACATGGCAGCTTGTTTATGATCCCAATGATGCTTGTTTAGCGTCCCTCCAAGAGCCTCTACAGCTCTGCTAACACCACCTCACACACTTCATCACAGTCATGTTTATTTTTCTTGGCAGACCTACACAGGTCCTGTGTAACACTTCCTATCACTTAATTTACTCAAATGTTACTTTTATACCTACAAATTACTCACAGAAAACAAATGTTAAAGCACAAAGCGCATTGAGTTTGTCAGCACCACTTGTTTCTGACAATGCTCTTTGACTTATAAATGGAACTCGCAATTTATCAGCAGGGTGCAAGGCTTACAGGCAGAATAATAATACCCTCTAAACTAGTATCTCACAAGGATTTGGTATTAAAGATACTGAAGCATGAAACATTTGCCAAGCAACCCTGTAAAAAGAAAAAATAGTAAGACAAGAACTCCATGACAGTAAATGCCATGTACAATAAAAAATGTGCCAAGAGTTTACAATCCTCTCTAAGTAACAGCAGTAACAACAACATAAAAATCTCCCACTGAGTTCTTTTGACACAAACTATCCACAACTGCTCAGCAAAACCAAGAAGGACAGGACTTCTATTTCTAGCAGCTGTCTCTAATGCTGAACGCCCTGTGAAAACTTTGCAGCGAATAATGTTTTCCTACTTAGCCACTGACAATGAGAAACTAGAGTGGCACAAAACATCAGTGGTTGAATAAGATGAGCGCAGGGGGAAAAAAAATCCCCCAAAGAGCACTGGCTTTTCAGCAAAAACAGCTGAGATCCACAGTTTATTATTAGCACAAGCTGACAGTCAATGGGAGTAAAGCCAAAGGTGTACCAGTGCTTAAGGAAAGGACTCAGGATGACCTAAACAGCATCAGTGTAAATCTGGCATTAGTGTGAAGTAAGCAAATAGTCAAAATGCTCATCAGCAGAAGTACATAATTAATAACTGATCTCAAAGTCATGCTGGAAAAATATTTAACATCCATTTTTATTTTCATGGCAGATTATAAAAGACTTGAGAGCTCAGGGGCACAAATAACTTTTCAGGCATGTGCTGCTACGATCCTTGGTCAACTGATATAAAGGACTGTTTTGTGCCAGTAAAACATGAAAACAAAGATGAGAAGTCAAAGGCTGAGAAAGGCAGGTAAGTGGAGGAGTACTTTCAGCTGGAGGTGAAAGGAAGGAGCAAATGACTTGTCCTTTTTTTTCCCAAACTGACTCGCCTCACTTCCTGTTCAGAGTTATCTTCCACAGCATTTTGGTACCCACTCATGGATTACACTACACAGTGCAGTTCCCTCCTTCCTCCTCACCTTTGCTCACCACAACCTCCTCCTGCACAATACACTGAATGCCATAACATGCAGGTAACAGCTGCAACACACAGGAAAATGAACATGCTCTAAAAGGCCCAGGGAGTCAAAGGTGCTAGCATGACCCTTGTCACTACATGATTACAAGCAGTCAACACATTTGGCATTTCAAGTACAGAGGAGTCATCACACCCCACCATGATAACGATCCACACACAGAGTGTCTAAAGCTTTAATAAAAAAAAGCAATTAATGCTTTCAAAATTTTAAGGTATTATAGTTGCTTTCTTTTTGCTAACACTTTTTGCTCTCTTCCCACTTATATGCCAGAACATTTCACGGGGAGGTCAACAAGGGGATAAAATCTTTGTCATTATAATCCAACGGTCATTGGATTAACTCTTCCCTGGAAGAAGCCTAGGAAGAGACAGAAAAGGGATTTGGAGTATTGCTGCAGTATTTGGAGTATTGCTGCAGTATTGCTGGTGGCCAACCTTTCGTAATTGAAAGGGGAAAAAAACAAAGCAGAAGGAGGTATAATTAAAATAAATCCAGCTTCTGTCTCCTGCACACCTTTAATTATGTTGACCAAGTTGGGCTCATGCCTTTATCAGGTGTTCTCAGATCTACCAAACTACACTAGTACCAGACAGTGTAAGGCTTAGGTTTTAGCACCTTTGCCAGTTGAGGATGCACAACTCATGTTCTAGAGGAATCATGCATGTTAATTAGGACACACTTTTCTTGAACAGAAGGCAACAGAGATGGGAAAGAGGAGGAATAAAGTGGAGAAAGAAAAGAGCACAAGGTAAGAGCAGAACCACACATTTTGCACTCCAACTGACTTGCTCAGGAATTAGCCACAGTGCATAAGAGTGATGATGCAAATTGTCTTTTTGGTCCCAAGCTCTAAGATTTATCCAGCAATAATGCAGCAGGCACTGTCTGCAAGTTCCCACTGAAGCCAGGGGTGCTAAACTGCCTGAGGCCTGAGAGTCAATAGATCTGACTGGTTACTGATCTTTAACAACAGGAACAAAGCCCTGTGTAAGAGCCGATCTTCAAATAGTGCATCTGTTCAACTAAAAGACAAGAAAAAAGTCACTGACATCCTTATTAAGGGTATTGAATAAATTCATTTATTCAATTAATCATTGGATTTTTAAAAAATAGAATATTTAAAAAAAACAAATTATGTAATTCAACTCTCAGAACTTGCTTTTAGAACAGATGGGCTTACAACTCCAAAATTTACTCTTCCATCATATGTTGCTCTAAACTAAACATGCAATTTCTTTAAGTGACAGCTTGCTTTTCTCTTTACTCTCTTTGTGCCACCTGCCAGAATGGGTCTTTGATCTTCCCCTAGATAGAAAGGATATATTATACATTTTTTGAAACTTACAAAGCTACTAATTGACCTTAAAATAATATTATATAAATAATTGAATGTTTGCCAGCATTATTTTTTCTTGCTCACTAAGATGCAGGTTCAAAAAGAAAGCAAAATATACTGCCATGATGCGAGTTTTGCTGGAAAGTTGTCCCCACTCTCCCAAAACCTATCTGTCTAACCCTTTTGAGTCAGACCATAAATCAGAACTATCCAGAAATTTTACTAGCAAGGGAAGAAGAAAGTTTCGAGACAGAGCTTTTAACAAAAATATTGGATGACAATAGAAAGAGGGGGCAGATGGCTGTGGCAGGTGTTTCCTACAACCTTGACTATCTTACAAGCCAAAGAATGCAGAAGAGAGCTTAAACCCCACTTCTGCCTAATTAGAGCCAGAACTCATACTGCTCCTCCAGGAAAGCACCGTCCCTCTTGTTTGTCTGGAAGAAGTTACTCACCTGTAGCCAAGTGGGTAAAACACTTGATCATTAGGGCAAGGTGTTCATTCACCTCTCCGCTCCAACCTCAGCTGTCATGGGCAGACATCCTAAAGCACCATCACCAGAGAACAGAGTGAAGAGGGGGTGGAATCACATCTTCCTGATTTGCAGCTGATGCCAGTGCCCCCAGTTTCCGGGGTTTTTTTTTTTTGTGAAAACTATTTAACCTAATTCAACACAAATTCATAAAGAGTTTCAGCTTCAAAGCCTTTTAGTTAAACTGAATCTATTTAGTGAGAAAGGTTCTGAATGTCTTTGCACATAAAATTGATTTTAATTTTCCAATTTTTTATTCTATCATTTTGACCTTATAAAGAGACACCATATTTTCCTGCAAATCTTGCTTCATTTACATCCTAAGTTCATCACAGCCATAACAACACTTCTGCTACTCACTGTAATGAGCTCTGCTATTCAGCTCATGCATCAAATATCTGGCACACTATGTGGACAGCAAGATTTTGTCCTCTCAGTTCTCAGATGGAGAAGGGAGGGTGTTTTTGGTAACAGTCTGTTCAGCTTAACTGTTCAAACAACTCTTTCTAACAACAAAACAAGAACAGGCTTCACTAAGATCTTACCATAGTGCTGTATTCCTACATCTGCATGGATCATAAAACCTCCCACTGAGAAAGTTAGTACAGGATAGTAAGTTCAGTCTTCAGTCATTGGTACATCATACAAAAGCTTTACACATCGTCACAGAGTGCTCTGGTCTCGTTAGCAACACTCAAAAAACCCCAAGCCAAATTGGAAAATCTCACACAGGTAAAGGAGTTTAATAAGGAGGACCTGTTACTTCAAATAATAGCAAAGAGTATTCTCTGCTTATTTTGCAACTTCATTTCTGTAGTTATTTATGCTCTAAGGAAATGGCCTCAAAAATGCCATCTACGTACCAGTTTTGTGACATAATTCTCTTCATATAGTTTGGAGAGTTCACCTTCAATGAAACAGGCAGAAGGACAAAATTCAAAGATTATTCATATTGGGTGTTTAAAAATCCTTCAGGGATGTTGAAATATGATGCTACTGCTGTTTGAGCTTTAACACAAAGAGAAGTCCCATTGCCTGTACGGCTCAGTTCTCCATTTCAGAGGGATGGCCATCCTCAGCAGTGCCAGCAGCAGAAAGCAGCAGTGGGGCATCTGCCTGGACAGGAGGTACCACTACCCTCTCTGCCTTAGCCATGAGCAGGACACCAGCTGCCCATCTACAGGAACCAAACCTCCAAAATCTTTCAGGAGCATGTTAGACAAACTAATGGGTTTATTAACTTTTTGTAAGATTGTGTGAGATAACTTTCCAAAACATACAATCAAACAACAAAAGAGAATTAGACTAACACTAATGCTAGGAAGGCTTCGAATACCTGGATTCCTGTAGTATGTAAACCAGGAAAAGTTACTAATTATTATATTCCAACACCAGGAATATTTTTTCATTTCCTAGGAAATAAGTAGAGGCTCCAAGGGTACAAACATGCATTCAGTCTTGCTACCAGACATGCTCACAGTACTTAAAATTGACATGGTAAGCATGTGTCAAACACAATTTCTTGGAATTTGTGAAGTGCCTGTCTTTTAATTGTATCACCTGGAAGTCAACATGCAATTCATCCCCCACATTTTCTGGTTTTGTATTTTTATATGTAGTACAAATAATCCATAGATCTCACTAAGCCAAGTATTTATATGTACAAAAAACCCCCAAACAGCACTTGTAAGATGTGACTGATTTGCAACAGTGCATTTAGTCTCTTTTCTGCAAAGGTAACAAGAGCACAAAAAGACAAAATTAATAAACAAAATTAGAGACTAATAAAATAAATAGACACTGAAAGCAATTCCGATGCTTGGTCAAGGCCTCAATGTTAGATGTCCTAGACACCTGCACAGGAACAGCTGCCTGTGCAGAGCTGTAGAAGACTAAGGCTTCTCTGCAGCAGGTGCTGAGGGTTCAAAGACATGACACAAGTGAGTGCCACACACTACAGTTAAACATCTGAAACTGGAAAAGGGCTCATGCTCTGTAAAATCAAATGCAAACCCAGAAAAACGTAGGCAAAAAGAAACCCCAGTCCTGAAGAACCATTGGTTATTGTCTCAGATTAATATAAACACTTCACGAAAAACATGCAAAAAGCCAAAATTTAACTGTGGTTAAACACAGGAAAATTCAGTCAAGACAAGACCATTGCAGAAACAGTTAAATTAATTGTTTGCATGGTGCTCACTATACAAGAAGAGAAGACCTTGACAGCTCTAAAACAAAGTACCAGCAGAAGCTTTGGGAAAGATTAACAAAATGAAGAGACACAAAACAGCCAGATTCAAGAGTTCACCCGAGAGCTCTAAAACAATGGAAGCATGATCAAATCAGCTGCTATAATAAACAAGAGAATTGCTAGGCACATGGGAATATGATGTAATGGGGAAGAGAAAGCAGGGCTTTGTAAAGACAAGTCATAACTTCAAGATTACTTGCATTTCTGTAAGGAGTTAATGATTATTTGGATAAGGATGATTTGGTTAATGTAGTATATTTACATTTCTGAAAAGCTCTCACAAGCCAAAAGCTCTTAAACAATTTGTCATAAGGTAAAATAAAAGGTCTGTCATGATTTACTATTTAAAGGATGGAACAGAGTAAGTGGGCAGTTTTCACAATGTTACTAGTGGAATTCCAAAATGACCTGGTCTATTAAACATAAATGCCCTGGAGAAGATGACAAACAGCAAGGTTATAAATTTGCTAAATGACTCAGGTCAGCTCAAAGTAAAACTGCCTACAGAAAACTGCTTTCATGGTGACTACACATGACAAGAGCTGGTGAAATTCTGTGCTGATAAATGCACAGTAACAGACAACTCAAACTGAGAATGGACAAGGATAAGTGCTAAATTATTTACTATTCCCAAGAAAGAAATCTAGCAGTTTTTGCCAATAATATTCCAAAAACAACGCCCCGGTGGCCAATGGTAGTCAAAACGGTGGATGTAGTGTCTAAAATTATTAGGAAGGAAACACAGAGTAAAACAGAAAACATCATACAGCCAGATGCTCACATCTTGAATCTCTCACACAAAGCTCAGCAGCAGCCTCAGGAAAAAACAAGCCTCTTCAGCTTGGAAGAGACACCTTTGTGTCATGAAAACAACAGAATTCTACTGAATCAGGAAAGAGACTGCAGGAAGTGAACAGAGATTGACAGTCATTATTTCTCATGTCAGGAAAACTTAATAACCCCATGTTTTTGCTGCAGTTATGCAGCAAGTGTAAAACAACAAAACTACTTTCTTTGAAAATGCATAATTAACTTGTGGACCTCATCGCTACAGAGACTCAAAGCACACACCTGTCCAAAAGCAAGTTCATGAAGGACAGTATTAAACACAATGTTTCGGATATAACTTCCATCCTCTCAAAAGCAGAATTTGCTCTCTTTCTCCTACTCTCATTAACTGTCTGCCACCAGTCCCTGTTAGACACAGACCACCGGGATGAATTATATTGTCTAACCCAGTCTGGTGGCACTTACATACCTCTTTTCTCTGCCAGTCCCAATCTGAGGTTCTTCAAGCTGTAATATGAGGCTCTTGTTTTTCTGTCCAGCCCTGAAAGTGTTTGCTTCTGAGTAGTTTTTAAGTCTCGCTAATCAAACCAAAATACTGTCAAATTAATTACACTCATCAGAGGTAATAATTTTATTAAAAAATTGTAGGTGGAGAAGAAATTGCAAAGATGGAGATTCCAAGCTATCAAGAAGTGCAAGATCCTCTTTGCTCCTGACGATCAAAAGTGGATGCAATACTGGCAAATAAGACAGTCTTTGAGCATCAATAAACAAGACAAGCTAAGAACAGAAAGAGCTGATATCCAGCCGTGCAAGGATTTGGCAGTGTGCTTGTCTTCTGTTTATAGAAAGCATAATGGCAGCATACAGCCCTTACAGGGACTGAGCAGAGGATTTATGCAGTGTCTGCACTATATAAACCTGCTTGATGTGCCACTTAGCTTTTACAGCACCTTGCAAAAAACAGAGAAAAACATAACATAGATCTTGCACCTTCTCCCTCTTCAAATTATTGTTGCAAAGGATGAAGAGCTGAAGTACCCATCAGCCTACCACTCAATACACCTTGCTTGTTCCCCAAAAAACTAATGCTTCAAACGAGAGTAGAAAAATAGAAGCGGAACAGGGCAACCCTAAATTTAGATTCTTTCTTCATGTACATATAACTGAAGGTGAAAGCCAGGCATATAAGCATTTAACTAGTTGATTCTGAATACTGAGATACTTTTAGATCTTTTAAATTATTTACAGGCCTAAAAGGGTGGTCAAACATGAAAAATATGTCCAATTATTAAGAATAAAAATAAAATAAAAAATAGATCATGCTTACTTTCTAAAAATATCTACAGTACTAACCATTCAGCAAATGCCTGAATCTACAAGCACCTAAGCAGTGCTTACTTTAAAAGCTCTCACTCTTTGAATCCCCATTCATTTTGCCCAAATGCAACACTTATATTTTTAAATTACTCTGCAGCATAAGGAAAGTACAAAAATGTGTCTGAAATTACTTATTCCCCTACTTGTTTCTTTTAAAATAGAATGAGAAAAAAGATAAAAACATTTTTTTTAATCTTCAAGCCATTTCATTCATTGACTCATGACCACTAACAGCATTTACAGCTCTGCAAATTATAATTAGGATAATCAAATCCTGTGCTTTGGGGTAGGAGCTGATCTCCATAGGAGTTGGGAAGAAATTTTCTCCCATCTGCTGCACTGCACAGTTGTAGAGGTGCATTGTCAGTACAATGGAAAGTCCACCCTTTGTGAAAGGCGGTGGCAGAGTATAAGGCTTTGAATGCCAAAAATGTAGAAATAACAAATTCTATGTGATTGATGAGAAATCCCTATGAAGCTTTTCTACCCGCTGCCAGACTCTGCTGCTGTGCTGTGCATGGACCGCGAGACCACTGAGTCTACGACTTCCAGGACAGTCTAGACGGTACAGCTACGGCAAGACAGACAGAAATAGAGAAGAATCTCTTTCTTACCAAGTCTGAATTTTAATTTCTCCTGTTGTAAACAGCTCCTTCACTGACTAATCTTACCCCCAGCAAATATAATTTGATTTTACTGTAGCCATATATGTAAACACAATATGAGAAAATCATGGCATTAACATTATTAACTACTAACAAAATTATATTCCTCAAGTAAAAGCTGGAACATAACTTAATTTAATCTAATACATTCCATGCACACAGACACACACAGACACACATATATACACTCACACCAAAATAACATTAATTTAAACATCATGTTTCTGAAATTCACTAATCTGAGGTCAGTATAAACAGGATTGAAAACTGCACTTAAACAGGATTTCTTTGTCATTCTATTGTATTTCTCCATTACCACAGGACAATGGTAAGCACAAATATTTCAGAGAAATCTGAAATCATGAGGAACTTACATTTCAATATCCCATGTAAAATAATAAACTAAAACTAGGAGTTTGTTGTGTATGTAGGAGAGATACCAGTGATAGCTATAGCCCAACCCAGTACCATGAATATTTAAGTGCCAACTTGAACTTTCCATCTCCTGACATTGCTATCCATAGTTACCAGGACACTCACGTGAGCTGCACAGCAATGCTCTGTGCCAAGAACCACCAAAGATGTCAGAAGGAAAAGGGTGAGTTGGTAACCAAAATCCTCATCAAAATACTGTTTTAAGGAAATATAGTTCTATTAAGCACAGGTAGGGCAGCTTCACTACTGGCTTAGTGCTCTTTCTTACAGACAACATGTCTTCTGCTGGGAAGCTCCAGCTTACCTGTGAGTCAATGTCATGGGGATGGAGCTGAGTGCTGGAGTTGGTCTATGTCATTAGTGTTGCTAAATACAGGGTTTAACCTATCACATAAATATGCATGGTAAACTTGAGACAAAATTTACAACAGCATGTCTCTAAAAAAACTGAAATCCATGTGATCGCTCTACACTGTCTTTAAGATACACATTCAAGCAGCTGAACATGAAATCTGTAAAGCTTTAATTTTATTCCTAAATATTCACATTCTCTTTCTCCCTAGAAGTATTCCTAGAAAATTGTGAGTTTATGTATGCATCAAAATACTTCCCTTTTGTATCTGCAAGAGTACTTTAGAGTAGAAAACCCACTTAAAATTTTATTAATTTCCACATTTACTCAAACAGCACCAGGACAGGGTGAAGGAAAACAGGTATGGCATGGAAGACTTGGCATCTAAGTAACTATTCCAGCTTTTGATGCAGCAACAGAAACACATCCTTCTAATTAGAAATTATTGTTTCGAGAAAAACAGTATGTACTTAAAAACAGCATTTCAGGTAGGTCACTTAATATTGCATAAATATACTTTGCACTAAAGTTTTTTTATAGAAGTGAAATTCAAAAAACAGTTTAGGTATGTGCATGTATAAGTAACGCAGCCTGTGTATGTGTGGGTGTGTAAATACCACATGCCCAGATGCAAACCTTCAATGCATTAAGTAAACTTCAGCTCTATACCTTAGGACTCAATTCTGAGTCTGGTTACCTTCCGGATTGCTAAGTCTTTCTAAATTAGAACAAGCAATTTCTCTTTGTTTTACCTAATATTTGAAAATGGCAAAAAAGTCCCATGGGTCACTGAAAATTATCCCTTCATTCCTGCCGCCTGTTTCAAGTCAGTCAAAACATTCCAGACTTCAAAAGGGGGCTTTGCCTGCTTAGGCCATTTTGGTGTCCTTCTATGGTTGGCCTATGAGGGATTGGTTATTTGGATAAATTAGTTTGTGGAGCCTGCTGGCCTTCTAGAAGACCTCAGTGTCTGACTGCAAATTAGTTCTACCGAACATGTAGAAATCCCTGGGCAGACAAGAAGAAATAAATGGTGATAAAATCTAATACTACAATGTTTGTAATGTGATTTTATTCTGCTCTGTAGCTTGTAAGCAAAGCTAATGCTGAATTAAAAATTTTCAAATATAAAAATGTCCATGAAAGCACAAAATCAGATCAGTATCCGAGTCACAGCAGAGAAGGCTGGATGCCAACTTTAAAGTTAAGCTTCCCGCAGGAATCTTTTACAAGAATAAACAAAAAACCTCCTGGTTTTCCACAAAATCAAGTAGGTATTTACATTACGGATGCACCCCTGCTTAAGCCAGGAAGTCACACAGTTGAATTCGGCTGGAGCTTGGGCTGTGAATAAACTGCTATGCAGTCTTTTAGTGCATAGTTGTACAACTGCCTAAGGAGAGTTTATCCTTAAGGAAGAGAAGTCAGAGAGCCAAAACTAACAAACATGGCTCCTCGAGCGGAACAATGGTCCAGAAAACCTAGTAAAAAAGAAAATAAACTTCACTGGAAGTTTGCTTTTTACTGTTAAGGGCTAAGCTACAACTTCATCAAGACTTTCAAGAAAATACACCACGCTGAACACTTGCACACAGTGGCTGGAAAAAGTCAGATGGACTGTGTTTTTCTTACATACCCACTTTTACAAGTCATCTAAAAATGCCTCATGCCATAACAAAGAAAAAGTTTCACCTCTCTGAGGAAACAAGGATTTGTAACCAAGATAAGTAGTGATATCTGTTGATGAACCCCAACGCAACCCCTGCACAGTCTCTGTGACCTTGAGGAATATGCCCAACACTACAAGCTGTGGGTAGCAGTACTTCTGTCAGTGCTACAAGCACTGTTGCCTATGGCACTGTAGGATTTCTACCACTAATTAGGAAAAGTACATTTTAAGTGACAAGAATTCCTCCGTGGTGTTACTACAAACCCAGATGAATGAAGAGTTTGTAGTGAATAATGTTTTCAAACTGTCCACAAACAGCTTACAATTTTCAGGAGTATTTTCACAAAAATGTTTTGAAAGAAAAAATTCTGTCAATAGTTACTGATTGAGCAGTTGCTATACACAGCCTAGCAGCAGCCCATTTCAATTTGGGGAACTTAAATAGATCAGCTAGTTCCGGCTGTTCATTCTTTTTGACACTTACTGAGCGTAATAAGTGGGTTTTGTGGCTTTTGTTTCCAATATTCTACCAATTGCAGATAGAGAGGGGAAGGGGAGTGGGAAGGGTGCAGGCGATTATATTTTATAGGCTCAGTTACAGATTGCAATTGCATGGTGCTTGTTGGTTATTGCCTTGCAGAGCTTTCCAAAAAGGAAGTGTGTCACACATTTCTTCAGAACAGGAGAGGAACGCAGAAGGGAGAACAGTGCCGTGACAGTCTTTGAGAAAAACTAGGCAGCACAGGCATGACTTTCACAGTGACAATGCTGTAAGTTTTCAAACAAAGGTAAAATGCTTATAGTTTCACCCTTCTTCCTCATAGACTTTGTTCCCTAATGTGACAAACAGGTAATGTGAGTGAGCGTGACAAACATGTCATTGATGATGCTGTTCAAATGTGGAGGTCACGTCTGGCTGTCACCAGCCATGCCCTCAGGCACAGCCGTGCCACTACCGTGGCAGTGGCCTCTGAAACTGCTCGAGTTATGCTGCCGGATCCTGGCTTGCCTTGAAACAAAATGAACTTTCTAGCCCTTCTGGTAGTGAAGATAACCTTGAAAATGTGAAGAGAGTGTAATCTGATGCCTCAGTAAGACTGCAAGGAGCTTGAAACAAAGACAGAGAGATGTGAACTGCCCCAGCCATCTCTCTCTGGGCCCCATGGACTCAGCATTTCTGTGGTCGTTGAGTCTGGCATTTTTCCAAGATTCCACAGAATCTCGCATGTTTGCTGCAAAATTCATTATTTTGCTGCAGCCAGGTGCTGGATGTTTTTTGGTTTGGGTTTTTATTTTCCCCCTCCCCCTTTCTTGCTGAAACCAACTACTTGCTCTGTGTCTCTCCACTAGCGGAAGTATGAGGTGAATTTTCGGTGCAAAGTGCCGCTCTCCCATACGTGGCATGGGGTTCACAGGACAGAAGTGTCCAGTGAGCAGCAGGGAGGAGAAAGAAGTTGAAATATGCAGCCAGGCTGCCCAGAGCACTGACTGAGAGCTGAGGTTTGGGGGCTGTGGGGGGAATCAGAGAAGATTAACTGCTGGAGTGGACCAAGAGCACCTCCTTTTTTGGCTCATTGGGCACACACTATTTGGATCTAACTTGACTGCTGAGGGCCTCGGAGTCTTCGCTCTGTTTTCCAGATGGGCAAGCTCCATCATCAAAAATACTCGATGTCGAAAATACTTCTTGGTGTACAATTTTGCAACGAGAATTTTCAATTATGAGTCTGGACAGGGTAAGAGTGAAAATTATTTTATGCTATATAATAACTCAATATCGCTACCAGAGAGAGAGTTATGGAAGAAACACCCTCCAAAATATCCCCAGAGGGTATAGTAATTGCTGAAAACATGCCAATATTTACTTGTGAAAATTTTCTTGTGCTGAATTTTGCAAATAAATAAACACCATGCATTTCTTTAAAAAAAAAAAAATCATAGGCAAATCAAATGAAATAAAATATCTGCTGACCTCTACACTGCCCTTTTTGAGTTTTTTTTAAAAGTCATCATCAGGGTACCTCTAACCAGCTGGGTTATCATGCTGAATCTTATCAGTGTTTGTCATGTTTCTAGGGCTTCTAGAGGGTTTCTAGGGCAATGGATTCATGCTAATGCCAAGTTTGGAACTGGTAGATTTAGTCTACCACAAATATATATAAGCCATGATAATTTTACATAAATTTTTTGAAATCAATTTGGTATAAGATGTACTGTTACCCATTCTCAGTCTTCTTACAATCAGAATTTCTCTAACACCCAAAATGACATTTTAATCTCAAAAATTAAAACAAGAGAGTTGTTTTTTTTATTTCTCAAGTATATTTGAGCAGAGGGACCTGTTGCAAATGACTGGCAGGCAGAAAAGCACCCTCAAGATGGTGAAGAAAATACAAATTAAAAAACCCCAACCATTTGTTTTAGCTTGATAAAATATGAGTGAATCATCTTTGATAGGTGCATATATCATTAGCAAACAAGCTCAAAGTATTTTTTGGACTTGGAAAGAAAGAAACAGAACTTTGGTGAAATTTTCAGACAGTATAATACACTGATATCCTCTGTCTAGCCGGCCTCAGATTTGTGTTGTGCTTCTTTCTTAATCACCTAGTAAAGGAAAGGCATGGGCAGAAGTAGTGTTCAAGCTTGCAAGCCCAAGTTTGAAATTCATTTCCTACAGAATGCAAACCATTAGAACCATTTCTTGACTAGGAAATGGCTAAAATACTCTCTCAGCTGTGTGAATGTAACAGAAGTGCAGAAGTGGGTTTACTGGGCATATTGTGGTATACTTTGTACACGTTAATACTGACAGGCTGTATTCCCATGTGCAACATCACCCTCTTCCTCAAAAGAGAAATCTTGGCCAAAGACAGTGGCAAATACTTACTCATCTATTCTCTCATACTGTTGTCTGATAACTTTTTTTTCATTTTCCTTTAATTTTTCCTTCTCCTGGTACTTTCTCTGCTGTCCATCTAGCTCTGTCTTCCTAAAACATTATCCAGCTTCATTTCTCAGTTGTTGAATAAAGCTCCTTCCTTATCCACATGTACCTGAATTTGTTTCCATCGCATAGTTTGCATTGTCCAGTTGCAAAATGAAGTTACCTTTCAACTGGTATTTGTAGGGAAGTTTCCCTCTTTTCCTACAGACTAGCACCAGGTTTTCGAAGTCACTACATGTGTTTGGGATCTTAAATCCCAAACAGGTTTTGGTTTCTGGTTTCTAATTACAGAGAGCTAATCTATCCCGCACCCTCTCTTTCTTTCTATGCACACACACAGAGCAAAATAAACACAGTGTTCATGCCATCACCTTTATTTTCAGTGAGACTATTTTGCCTTCTGACTACTGCTTTCAGGAAATCTCCCTGTTGGTCAGCTGGCTGTTGCAAACACAGCAGCCTGTCCACTTATGAATGACTTCAAGTAAGACCTAATTGAAGGATCTGATTCCAGGGTTTAATACCCCAATTCAAAACCTCTCCAATGACACTGTAATCAGAAGAGTCACACCCTGCCCTGTGTCATGTACCTTTGGGCGCTTCAGTCCTCATTTACAGAAGCCTGAGTGCTGGTCAGTGCAGTGGGTCTATTCAGCAGTTACTGGTTTAGATTTTGATAATCCTGATAGCATCGATGACTACCACCCACTTGGGTAATGTGAAGGGAAACGCTGAGCAGATGAAGTGTTTTACAGGCTCTCTGGACTAAGTGGTGAAAAGAAGGAATGGAATGAATAACCCCAACAGGAGTGCTGGTGGTGCCAAACCATGAACAAATATTTCCCTTAATACTCCTGTTATGTTAAGTGACAGTTACATTTGTCATTACATACAGCTCCAGCATACAATTACCCAGCCCAAACCCTCCACAGCATGCAAAGCCCAGGCTATGCCGGGCACACAGAGGGGAAGCCACAGAAAATCCTGACAGCATCAGGGAAAGGCTTTTCATGCATGGAGGAAAGCCTGACTCCAAGCAGAACAAGGAGCTTGGGTGGTGCTGAAAGCTCTGGCACTGCAACTGCAAACAGGACCATCCCTGTTTAGTGCCTGTTGGTAACCATGGCCACCCTTTTCCCTAAGAGTTAACTGGTCCTGTCCACACGTGGCAGTAGCAGCGATGAATAAACACCCAAACGTCCACATAGAGACAAGACTGTGGAACAAATGAACATTGGAAAATAATCAAAGCCATATTGCTTCAGACAGCAAAAATTACACTACACATAAAGTGTAACAAAAACACACAACACATCAGGCTTACTATTAAAGGGCTTGGTTTTTTCTACTCTGTTGCTACATGAAAACCTAATGGAAGCATCAGGGAAACTGGATATAGAAACACAGAATACAAAGGGAAGAGTGAGAGATAATACAGAGATACTGTCAAATGCAGAAAATAAACACATCAGAAAAAATGAAGGAAATAACTAATTAAATTTACTAAATAGTATTTTTTGGAGTTATTTTACAACTGGTAAAAACAAAGTAATTTCAAAATGCACCATTTCTGTTAAACAATTCAGAATAAAAACATATATGTAGCATTTTGAATTTCACTGAGTGCCAAGAATGATGTCACAAATTCAACTAACAAATCCAAAACACACAACTAATCATTTGAGCATGCATGAAACATGCTTAATTGTGCCTGATAGTTTGCAAAATTTCTTATTATTGTGACTCTATAAACAGGCATTTACAAGAAACTACAATGCTACTACATTTTTTTGCCACTGTTCTTAAGACTTTGCAGCTAGGAGTTGCACTCACGTTTTCCAGAAGCAGTATTTGCATATATTCACACAGGCAAAGAGAAATAACTTCAAATAATGAGATGAAAACTCTCTAACAGATAAAAATGTTAACAACATAAATGCAGCAGGTCAAATATTTCTTAGAGAAAGCAACAACCCTCATTTTGTGATACGAATCACTGTAGACACATATATGTAAAGCTATACTTAATTTTCTGAAGCTTTATCATAAGCCTCCATGTCTCAATTAATTTCATTATTCACTGCTTCTTCCAATCACTAAAAGTGCATGTAGCTCTCTAAGAGTTTCATCCACTTGGTTGCCACAAAAATAATTGCCACCTTAAAAGCCACAACTTTTTTTCCTCAGGACTGACAAGATGTTTACTTACAGACTTCCCATTTATTCCCTCGGGGTCTTCCATTGAAGATTTCTCCTTCCAAATTATATACGGGCTATTAGTTACAGGGAGGTTCAGCCAGTCCTAGTACACATACACCTGTGGAAAAGACAGTACCACATCGTCGGATTAATTTGTTGGCATGAAACTAGGAGCTGATCTTCACTTCTGCAACTTTCCAGTAACTAACAAGTATTCACAAGCTGGGAGCAGTTGTCTTTGAAGAATTGAATCAGTCTTGAAAATAAATACATAGCTGAGCTGTTTATTGCAAATCCATGCAAGCCAAAAGCAGGCAGCGAGAGCCCCATTGTGCTCACTGTCTGCAGAAGAATAAAAGGCAGCCAGGAACTCTTCTACTACCACTATTTCTGTGCCAACAACACATCTCTTCTTCTTTTTTTTTCTTTTTTTTTTTTTCTCTTTAGGAAGCTCAGCCTTCCCCTGATATCTATCAATGTCAATCGTACTTTAATGCTAAGAGGAAATAATAACAAAGAAATATGATTTCAGACTGAGCCAGGATAAAAAAGAAAATCCACAAAGTTTTCAAACATTGCCCTCAAGCTAAGGATATTTTTATACTAAATCTCTTCAAGTTTACATTAGGCCACAGTCCTAGGCCCCATAAATTATAAATATGGGATGCTTTGTGTTCTCTCACCTTCGGCAAGTGTGTTCTTTGATGTTAAAAGTAACAGTGAAGTACCAAGATGAAACAACAAAGGCTTACGCTCCCAAACAGATATCAACCCAAAATATGATTTCCTTCCTTCTTTAGAATAAAATGCTGTACACTTCTTAAAATTCAGAATTATTCATTGGTATAATTCAAATAAACTCAGCTAAAATCCTCATTAGAAAAATTGGTGGGTTTTTTTTAATACATGGGGAAAATGCTATCAATAAAGAACAAAAATGAAAATCTGATTTTTTAAGGGAACATGTACATATATATATATATATATATATGTACACGTTATATACACAGAAATGTGAACAGCACTTTGCTCTTCTATGACAGGTGAAGATATAGTCTGAAGATGTTCAGTTTGTCCTCAGACCACTCTGCAGATGAAACACATATAATTTAGGATCAGGACCCAAAATCTTATCCTTTATCTTTCTACCTGCATAAGATTCCAGCAAGAAAACTTAAAAATCACTTCAAACTCAGTTTTTTTGGACACTAGTCATTGCACACATTTGGCTACTACTATAAAATCTGAGCATTAAGAAAGTGTTAACAGGTCCACTCCACATCCAAAGGAAGATGCTAATATGAACCATGCTTCTGCAATGCATCCACTCCCTTCTTTCTGGTTTACAATTGAGAGATCAAATCCAGTCCTGCTCCTGCTGAGAACAATGGTCAATCTGCAATATTTCTATGAAATCAGGGTTTGGTGCTTATATTTGTTCTGACACCAGATTATAGGTTAGAAAATGATTCATAGCTTTAAAAAGTGACAATTAAAGTTAGGGAGGGGAAGGACAAGAATTTCTTCCAACTTAAAAAAAAGAAAAAAAAAGAGAGAAGAAAACAGCTCTCTAACAATGCCCCACTCCTAAGTAATGACTGACATCTGTTTCAAAAACTCTTCTATTGCAAAATTCAATAAATGGAAAAACCGCACAAACTGAAAGTCTGCCACTTCAGCGAGGGAATAAAATGGAGCCTTTTCTAATGGAAAAATATTCAAAAGTCAATTGATGTAATGCTGGTATGGATGACCTGATGGATTTTCAGATCAGCAGTGCTCTTTTTACTAATGGAAAGAAAACTTCACCAAGGCTGGTAATTTTCTATTGGAGCCCAGAAGGAAAAGCATGTATGTTTTAGTGTATATTATAGTTCAACTGTAATTACGCAACCCAACTTGCAGGAACTGCTGCGGCAAATAGTTTCTCTCTCTGGGAAAGATTCCTTTAACACACCAGTGTTAAAAGAGTCTACTCTTGTAATTTCTGCTCTGACATATGCTGCACTTCATGTCACTGCAAAAGAGGTTTACAAAAAGCTCCCATATATACCCACCCACACTGCTAGGGGCAAAACTTGTCTTTCTCAGAAGACACCAGAGACCTTTGGCAGCAGAATCAAGCCACAGTAACATGAGGGCTTAGATGTTAATACAGAACAGCTGATCCACAATATAATTAAGTAACTTTAATTTGGAAAAATTCAACTTTTAAACAAGAACAACTCAGTTATCCTTATTCTAATTGTCATCTTAGGTTATTTTTAAGTTTTAGTAAAGCTTCACAAAAACTAATTAAATTCCCTTGAGTTGTTAATGTATCAAAAAATACATCTAAATTATGCAGAGTATTATTACAGAGAAGTTGTTATATGCAAAATGTGTCATTGAATATGAGTAGGACAAAAACTCAAATTATTGAAAAAGACAAAGTCTAAACTGAAGGGAAGTCATGAAAGTATATATCCTCTTTTATTTTTCTCTACTACATTGGAAGTCCTTTGTTTGGTTAAATATTATTACTATTAAATACACGACAGTATTAAGAGTCCCACCAGCTAAAGAAGTACTATTGTATCAGGCATGATAACTGGCAGTCCTCTTTCCAAACAGCTATTGCCATTTTAAAAGGAATTAAAAAAAAACACAAAGAAGTACAGAAGGTGGTTTATGGGGGATTTTTATTCCCTCCTTTCTGAAATGTTAGCCAAAGCCATGCAATTTTCCCCACACACATGGATCTGAACATGTGCCTTCACCGCCAGGCACAGGGCGCCTGCCAGCCCCTCCCAGCCACGCTGCGGAGGTGGCAGGAGCTTCAATGAGCTCCTTGTCATGGAAGCGCTGTTACCATCCAAGCACCCACCTGGAAACCTGGCAAAAGCCAGTGGCTGTTCACCTGGGAAGCAGATGTTAAACACAGTCACTGAGAAATAATCTCTTAGAGCTGGGAGATGCCAGTGGAGGCTGGCCACTTGCAGAGAGAGTGCCAGATGCAAGGGTGACCAAAAAGTAACTGGCTATGGCTGACTCCTGGCACCTAGACATCTACATTTAAGAACAAGGAACCTGATTCCTTATGCTTGCCGAGCCGTTCTTCATAAAAGCTCTACATTTCCCATGCAAGACCTGCACTGCCACTAATCCACATCTTGGAGCTGTCCCAGGGCTGCTGTAACACACCTTCAGCTGCACTGAGCCCCTGAGGAAACACACAGTGATCAGAAACAGCACTAACACAACAATACCTTGGGCTACCTTACCCCTTCCATGACCTAGGAGAAGGAATTAAACTTTTTATCCCGTTCCTGTGCCACCAGCAAAATCAATCCTGTCTTAGAACCTTAGGGCTGATTATGCCATTGCAAAGTCTCCAAGATAAAGCCATTCTTAGTGCTATCAGTGGTTTCTGCTTTGCCGTTATTTTCTTATGCTTTCTCAGGAACTGGTAGGATTTTTCTAGTAACACCTTGAAAAAATTGTGTCTCCCCAAATTATACACAGTTGTTAGAAGAAAACAAAACCCCAAAAAGCCACACATGCTTTATCTTTCAGTAGAGAAAATAAAAAAGAGGTTATGAGGCTGGGCAAAATGGCCTTTTTTTACCCTGTAGGTGATAGCATGTGGTATTTTACAGTTAATGTGAGGGAACTCAATGGTTTTGATTTTAGGTGCTATATTTGGTAAGTTTCCTTTTTAGCACTTTCTTAAAACTCACTACATTCGCTCCATTCCCAGGTAGGTCTCCTGTCTCCCACCCCTGCTTCCTTTTAAGGTGTTAAATTTGGCAGATAACCTGGGTAGCATTTAGAAAACAATTATTTCCAAATGCTTGGAAAGAAACTTGCCAAGTGTAACAGCTGAAAACCAAAAAGAAAGAGAAAAAAAAAAGAGGAAGGAAATAAAACGGAAGAGGGAAAGGTATTTTTAAAAAATGAAATTTAGTAGGGACCTTTCAGCAGCTTTATAAACAATTAACTCCAGGGCTGCGACTGAAGACCACCTCTGATTCAGCCTGGAACGCCTGCAGATGCAATACAGCATCCTGCCTTCCAGTGAGCCTCAGGGACACCAGCAAAACAGATGGGTGCCCAGATGTGTGGGATCTAACATGCACATCTGCTGGAAGGCATCCCACACCAGCCACAGTGCTGACACTGGTCAGACACGGACTCTGGGGTGTGCAAACTCCCAGACGTCTCTGCGGGCATGCGGCATGTAGGTAACACACTGTACACCACAGGAGGTTGGTCGCTGTTTCTGCATCCCCATAAGCATCCATGTTCATCTCAACAGATCCTTTATTCCACTACCATCAAGCAGACATGCACAGAGTGTCGGGACCTGTGGCTGAAGTAAACTTGTGGGAGAGGAGGCTGAAAGTTTTCAGTTTTATTGGTAAGCTTTCCTGTATATAAATATAGAACAAGCACTCTGGTGTCTTGGACAGGCATGCTTAAATCCCATAGCACTTACTGTCAAATCTAGGTCTAGCACCAAAGTAATCTCATTCTTTATAAGTAAATAATATAAATTAAATATCAAGGTTTTTTTGCTGGCTAGGTAATCACTTTTAACTTTAAAATAAAGAATAAAACTATAGTATTTCCCTAATATTTTTAACTTCACTGAGAAGTTTCTGGTAAGGAAACATGAGGTCTCATCTGCCTACACAGGAATCTCACTGGGTGTTGGACCAACAGAGGAGACTCAAGAGCAAAAGGAAGCAAGAAAGAAGGTAGAAATGAAGCACTATCAACACAAAAAATACATCACAGGCAGATGGTATCAGTGACAGTCTGGGAAATACATCTGTGCTACTTTGTGAATCCTGATTACATTTATAAAATTGCTATCACACTGTAAGCCTGTCTTGAAGGAACTACTCAACAATAGTCTGTGCCCCATTTCTCCCATATAACATTAAATCTAACATGAAAAACCTGTTGAGAACGCAAGGGCCGTGATACTATTTGAGAACAACAATCCCCCTAGTGCTGTCTCCAACAATGGCCATAACTGGACACAGAAGGGCAAGAACAGAACAAGCATATGCCATTTCCTCTGCATTTTCCCAGTTTCCTGCTATTTCAGTTTGGAGGGTTTCCTGAGACAGATGGAGTTCATCTGCCTAGCAATCCTCAGTATAGCTCTATCTTGTCTATTCTCCTCCTGAACCCTATGTAATTTTTTTTTTTTTTTTTTTTTTTTTTTCCTAGCAGTTCGGAACATTCATTTTTGGGGGAATTACTGAGAACTGAAAAATTTTTATTGGAATTATCTTCGATGCCAAGACCTCATTTCCAAAAGGTGGAGGTGAGCCCAGTGCTGATCACTTTCCATGTATAACGACAACTATTTTTAACTGAGGTTTAGCAGTTCACATTTCTCTCTGCAGAATTTCACTTGTCATTTTATTGTCTAGTGACTTGTCTCATAAGGTCCTTGAGCAGTTCTTCACAGGTCTTCTTGCTATTCACCTCAAGTGGAAGCAACCTAGAAAAATGATTCTGCCTGATTAGCACACTTATTGAAACAATTGGAGAAAGTGGCGTGAGAGTAACAGAAGATTCCTACCTGAAGAAATAAACAAAGGCAAAAGATGTCAGCATGTTTTTATGGGAATCTGCTGGTTGTTAATTTCAGCAAACTCTAAAGAGCTCTCTGGTCATCCAGTGTTGGAAGAGATGGTCAAATACAAAGAAACCTCTCCTGAGGTGGAGAAAGAAGCCTGACAATGTAGTGTTCAAAAGTTAGAGAGCAGCTCGGAAAGGCAATGGTATAAGACTGGAGAACTGAAAAAAAATGAAGCAAATACTTTGCCATTGCTTTTACAAGATATAAGCCCGAAATAGAACTGTTTCAAAAACTGTCTTGCTGAAGTCTGTGTTGCTTCCCACATCCAATGGTCAGGAATGGTTTTGAACAGGAATTAGGACCTGGGATGTGTATCAGGTATGAAACCTGGTGCCTGCAATGGGCAGATTTCTAAGTTCAATCTCCCTCACACAAACACCCAACAGGGCGCCTCAGTCAGGAAGCTCCACAAAAGGCTAAAGTGAGAGACATATACATATGAAAATTTAAAGCAATAATGTTATTCTAAAAGCAGAGCTCTCCAAACATAGCAAAAGATCATATTTTTCATTGAATACTAAATACACACAAAAGCCAAGCTGTAAAACAATGTTAAAATTATACTGGCTACTTGCTTGCCAGAATTTCTTTTCTAAATTACTTACAAAATTAATACTATGTTTGAACTACCCAGTGGGATCAACTTTATTTGTATCTGAAATGTAGGTTGAAACTATTAAACAGAAAAACACACTAACAGTTTAGGACAGGAAATAAAGAATATTCTTAAGGTGAAAACATAAAAATTCTTCTTTTAAAAATTAATAAAATTACCATTTACAAGGTGAACTTTGTCTCAAATAAGGATTAAACAGCTTTGTTCTTAGCATTCCATAGGATCTTTATCATCAAAAAGTTAGAATTTCCCTGGTTTTATTTCTGTATCATTAACAAAGAATAAAACCAGAATGCAACAACCAATTCCTTTGTTGTAATTTCTTTGAGCAATAAATCTGGTTTCTGGTTTCTATGTGTCAAACACATTACAAAAAGTGGAGGGATCCACAGATTAACAGTATTAGACTAAGTGTCATGGTTAATAAAGAATATGAAGTACGTTCAAGAAAAATGTTGAGCTATGAATCATAACATGCAACTGGAATACTTACCTAGCTCAGGAAAGAAGTGTAAGATGCTTTACAAACAAAGCTTTCTTTCAACCCGTGTGGTTCTGTACAATGTTTCTAATGAGTAGTAATTATATGTATGCTTTAAGAAGCCTTTCTACACCTATTATAAATTTAGATTAAAGGTAGGGCATTAGTTATTATTTTACATGTGCTTTTAAAGCAGTTTGTAAAATATATGCAGTCTATAAAAGTTTGTGGTCTAACAACAAGCAACTGTACTGCTTCTGCACAATTCAGTGCAAACAGGTAAAAGTTTACTAGTTATAATTATTACAGGTCACTTGTAGAGGTTTTAAGGTTTACACAGAGTAATTAATTTTCCTCTAGCTGAAATGTTTTGGTTTTATAATTTTTTTAAGTTTTATTTATTTTTTAAATAAATCTGATACATTTGAGTCTGAAGTTGTGACAACCTTCATTAAAACCTAGGCTTCCTCCAAGTTGGTAAAAGCATTCAAGTAAGAAAAAGTACCAGCAATATTTTCAGTAGTGGAAGCCAAAGCATCCCAGAGAGCAGAAAAATACACTTCAATAGGATGGGTTACAGAAAGCATGGATGCCAGTGAGTCATCCTGGCTATGGAAAGCTAATGGTCAACCAGGAAACTCAGAGGCCAAAGTCTTGGCATCTCCTAGTGAGGGGGACCCAATAGCTGGGTTAGGGTCAGCTGAGGTCCCACACTCTGTGAGAACCACCCAGTTGCCTCTGGACTTAGCCTGCCCTTGGGAGCAGTGTAGTTGCCCTTGTGTGGCACAGAGCCATGTCTCTGGTGTCCCCATGTGGGTGCCACTTGCAGACCTCACAATGGATCAACCACCAACTCAATGTGTACAGCACTTCCTCACACTGCCATCAGTGAGGCTAAGGATGCTGCTCTCTTCTTTACCCACCATACATTAAGAAAACTTTCCTGTCTCTTGAGAGCAGCCAAAATTTTCACTGGTAAGTCACAACATTCACATACCACAAGAAGCATTTTATTTTCCATCTTTACAATAGATCAATATCTACAAATACTTCTGCTTCTCTTCATGCAGTAGAGGTACCTACCTGAAATTGGGGTGAGTTTCCTTAGTAGGTGCAAGTAGTCTATTTTCTTCATTTGGACTCATCTCTGAGAATGGGATCTCTTTCAATCTCTAAGTCTAAATGAAAGAGCATGAATGGTCCTAATACTGAGAAAACCAGAAGTCTGTACCACTGAACTGTCAACTCTGTCAATGTGAGAGCCAAAGGGATATTTAAAGGCACCACATCAGCCTAGGCATCTCCAGCCATTTACACTTATCTGTTTGTTTGTTTGTTTATACTGCAAGCACCCTTGTGAATTACAGTAAAGACCCAGCTGCACCTTTAGCCACCGAAATACCCTTGGAAGCCTGACCCATGGTGACCAGAAATACCCACAACTCACTAATCAGAAACTAATTTTAAAGCAGAAGTTATACTGTTTTTACCTAACAATGATGCCAGCTTTCCTTCACATTTCTGTGCTACATCCTCAAGCTCTTGCCTCTCAGGAGTAATCCCAGGGAAGGCACTGCCCAGCCCCTGTGGGGCCATCCCTGTTGTGAGTGAGAAGGCACTGGTTGGGACCTCTCTCTCTGTTCTAGCCAGCAGTCACTCCTTACAAAACTAAAACCCCCAGCAATAAATTGTTGCCAAATTTGGACAATTGGCATTGGAATATTAGAGGAGAGGAGAAGAAAATTATTGTAGGAGTATTTATAGGACTCCCAATTTCTTGGAAAACAATGCTAAAAGCCATTTTAAAATGCTGTTCTGTTCAACTGTGTCAAATCTTTTGCTTGACAGATGACATCCTTCTTCTCTGATTTCTTCCAGACTACGTTTTCATTACATTAATTCAGTAACTCATCATTTTTAACATAATAAAAACTGAAAACTTAAGGATTTGGAACCTTGATAAATAGGTTTTGCTTGCACAACTACACAAAGATGCATTACGTGGTTTTTTGCCAGCAAAAAATGCACCTAGTCAAACAACAGTATTTAGTTTCAGTTCTCCATGTCTCCAAACTGCATCTACCAATGAGAATGGACTTTATATACATTTATGAAAAAACCAAAACACACAAGAGCAAAACACAGTAGAAATTAAGCAGTTAAATCAGTCTGTCCTCTAGCAACAGCCACACTTCTTAAATGTTTGCTTATTCTAATAGTCTTGTATTCTTTTTTACCATCACAGCTCAAGATAAAATGTTAATTATTGTTACATATTACTGACCCCATATAATATATTAAGTGTGAAAAACAGAAAAGACAATGGGTATTATCTGTAGAACATGATTTTTACAATTATTATAAAAATAGTTTCACTTATCAAATAATGTTATAGCTAAGTTATTGTAAATAATGTATCATAGTAAAGGAAATAGTGAAGAATTAACTACACTATCATTCTGTACATAGTATTTCACTTTCTTTTGAGAACCATATAACCTAAAAGATAAAACAGAAAATCTTATTCACACAACACCATGCAATCCCCTTCAATATTCAGATGATAAAGAGTTCAAGCTACTGAACTGAGTAATTAAAATTCAAAAATTTCAGGAATTAGGCCAATTGCCTAAAGTAGCAGGAGGTGTGACTTGCTATGGAAACAGAATGGGAAGGACAGAGAAACAACTTCGAGTTGGAAAAGCTTTTAAAAGCATATGAAGTACCCAGCTGTGGCCTCCTTGATTTTAAGGACTTTACACACAATTTCCGTTCTTATAAATAAAAAGAGCTTTCTCCTAGCTCACTTCATTATAAGGGGAGCTGCAAAAATGCAGACCCACCTCACAGGGTGGGAGTTCACCTCTGTGATTTTTCCAGGCAGCCCAGCACAGTGGGGGCCCTGGGCAGACTGGGGCATTGACTGCCTGCACTGCCTACGCCCCCACCCCCTGCCCGGGCTTTGGTTATGGGCAGCAGCTGCCCCCAGGCTCCCCCAAGAACTCCCTCCGGGTGTCACTGCCGGGCAGCCACAGCTCACTGTCACACCATCAAATCCAGGCAAATTTTTCTAGGTCCAGCCACTAGAGCCTTTTCATGGTAGTTTGTCACATATCACAGAACTCAATGATAAATTCATATTTTACTTCCTAGGTCCATGCAGTAGGATTAGCACTCTCAGACAGAGTGAGAAGATATTCTGTGTCACAAGGAAAAAAAAAAAAAAAGAAGGCACTAAAAGTTTCCAGACATTTGAGAAATCATTATCTTATGATGTTCGGTATATCAGATTAAACAGTCAAAGATAAAAAGAGTAAAAATGAGAGAAAGGAAAAAACCTCAAGCCTCTTAACTCAATTTAAACTTTTAATTTTGTATCACTCTCCCTCTCTCTAAATCTAGAAGGAAAGTTTATTTTGAGCAATAATATTTTTGGATTCTGTAAGTAAGCAATTGAATGAGAGAAACAAAGAAAACAACCTACAAATCTCAAAATGCACAGGATGCAAGAGGGCCCCAGTTTCTAGATGACTGGGAGAAGCTGTTCAAATGACTTCTGAAGATTTTACAATTCTCCTGCCAGAGTCCATCCGTCACCTTGCCCATAGTGACAAGTTTTGCAGCACAAGGAGGACAGAGCCACAAACAAGAAAAAGAGTGACTTGCTTCCTCCTTTTTCTTCCTACCCTTCTTGTAATTCAGTTTACATGGGAAGATGTAGCTAATGAAGAAAATTAGGAATGAAACATCAAGCTTGGCATAAATAACATCAGTTATTGGTGTTATTGGTAACCATTGGTTATGGTCACATAAGGAACCAGTGACTTAGTTACTAATTAGATGGGTTATAAATATTTTTATTGATGCTATTATAATTTCTACAGTTTTGAGGACTGGTGAACCACTCAGAAAGAGTAATCTATACATTTTAAAAAGTTGTTGAAGAACACACGTGCTTGTGTTTTACCTCACACTTAAATCTACAGTAGAATAAGTCGTGTACAAGCTAGAACAATGGTTTGGGAGGAATGTATCCAGATGGGAGGAATGTATCCAGACTAGCCTTCAGAAGATGTGCCAGCTACCTCCATGAGCTGCAGTCCTCAATTAGGGACATTTCCATACATATTGCCCTTCTGTCTCCTACCTTCTGCTGCAGCTGGACTACCTGCTCCGTGACTACTCTGTGATCCTACAACTACCCTCATTATGGTTCATGCTTACACAGCTCTTGGCAGAGAATGAACAGCTCTAATATGGAATTGTTTCATAGGGACTTTCCACACACCATTCTTTTTAAAGAACTCCTGACAGCACTGAATGACCATTTTCTCTTCTTATAACCATATTTTTATTTTAGAATATTATGGAAAGTGTGAGTCTTCAAACATAGAAACTGTCTGGTGCTGCTGTTCATACAAAATGCTGTGCATTTTGCTGAAACATATATAACCATAACAGTGTTTTACTACTAAGTCAATGGGAACTACTCTTCGCAATTTAAATACAACACTCGTTGCAATTTAAACACAACACTATGCTCCTAGGAGTCGAAAAGGGGAAAAAA
>VZTJ01001954.1:1113580-1235195 GCA_013397795.1 Orthonyx spaldingii
ACATCACTGGGAAACCTGGAATGTAACAGGCAGGATCAAAAGTTAATGGCCTATTTGATGTGAAAAGTGAGCTGGGGATGCCGGAGAGCGGGAGGGAAAAGAGCCGTCCAGAAGCACGCAGGGCGTCCGCGCAGCCGGGCCCCCAGCCCCACGCACATAGCTAAGCCAAAAGTACAACGCAGGTAGGAGCGCTTCTGCCTTGGTTAGCCTTTAATGCGGTGAGTCGAACCTCCCGAGTGGGGCGGTGGGGTGGCTGAGTCGGCCCTGGCGGCTCCGCGGGAGATGTGCCCTGCGGCTCTCCGCGCTGGCATCGGCTGCGCCCCGCAAAGCCGCGTACCCTACAGCCTCTCCGCCCGTGCAGCCTCTCCGCCGCCTGCCGCGCTGAGCCTGGGCAGTCCCTGAGGGCTCCCACCCCTCTCTGCCCGCAGCCTCGCGGTGACGCCGCGGGTCCCCGGGGAGCTGCAAGCGGGGCGCTACGCAGGAGGGCGCGGTGAGGGAAGGGGAACGCCCCGAGGCGCTCAAGGGCTGCCGCTGTGAGCCCGCTCCCAGAGCCTCGGTGCTCGCACTGCCGCTGCCGGTGCTGGGCAAAGTGCAGGGTTCTGTCCGCGCCTGACACAGACGGACAGGGAAAGGTTCAGGGGAAGGTGCTCCCCTGGATTGGCAGGCCACGGTCGAAGCTCGTTAAAATTACAGACCGCCCTGCCACACCGCATGGAGCCATCTCGTTGTCGATAAAGCTAAGACAAAATATTAGCCTCTAGTACCATCGGAGTATTTCATCCATGCCAATTTATTTAACAGTATTTTTCTAAAAATGACTCTCTCCCTTGCACGGCTCGGTTTCTTCGGCTTTAGCATACGCTTTGAATTAAAACTGTTGACAAGATTGTAACGAAAATACTGATTGATGCAAACATGCCCTGAAACAAATCCACACCTGATTCTGGTTCTCTGACTACGCTGATTAAAGCCAACACCCGCCTCCCGCAAGTCCGACCAGGGTCTCCAGCTTCCAGAGAAACTGTCTGTCGGGACATAACGGTGACAGAAAGGGAAGGCACAGGGACGTATACCGAAAAACAGGATTTGAAGCGCTTGGGGTTCCCCAGGTTGGTTTGAAGTGGCACCCGAGACAAAGACATCGAATGCAGTCTGTTTCTTCCTCCTTGGTCTTATCCCAACCCCCAAATACAGTCAAATGTTGAGAGAAGACTGAAGTCAGGCCGTTGCCAGCGCTAGAATGAAAAGGCTAAGGGAAGCCAAAAATGCCTGTGGTCTCCGTGAACTACATTAAATCACGGGGTGGTTATATTTAGGTGGATAATGAAGCGCGTAAAACGGTAGATAAAAATCAGTTGCTGTGGACTGTCTAGGATTTCGTGTGTTTTTATTAATTTTCATAGGAGATTTTAAGATTTTAAACGTGATCTCCCCGTTTCAAGCTGCGGACGGAGCGTTCTCGCAGACGGGAAGCGCCGGAGGAGGCGGGAGCAGCTTCACCGCCCCGCTGCGCGCCCTACCTGGGGCGGCCCAGCCCTGGCCCGGCCCGGCCCGGCCGCTGTGCGTGAGCGGCTTGCGCTGTGAGCGGAGCCCAAGGGTTGGGGGTGATGGGTGAGGAAGAGGGGGGAATGTGACACCGGGTGGCACGACAGAACTTCTGCTCTGGCCCTGATGTTCCGGCTGCAGGTGAGCGGGAGGTTTGGCCTTCAGGCAAGGCAGGGAGAGGATGCTGCTGCCTCCGCACAGCAGCTCTGCTCCCTGGCTGAGCAGGACAAGAACAGCCCAGGTCCCTACTATAGAGCAGCTGGCCTTGCAGCCTTCCCGGCTCCCGGCTGACCACCGCCGCTGCAGTCTCCCCGTGCTTCAGCTCCTCTGTTCCCCTCCCTGGGGCTCCGGCACCAGCGGTAGCACCAGCAGGGGACACTGGGGCCGGGTAAACCGGAAAGTCCTTCTGGATTCCCAGGCGCTTCTCCCCGAGCCGAGGGGAGGAGCGGCCGAAGCGGGAGCAGAGCACGGGTCAGGAGGTGGCCGCTCCCCTCCCTCCCACCACTCTTGTGGGGCGCGGGCCGTCACGGCCCTCCCGCACCTCCGAGGAGACAGTGGGATCCCAGAGCATGCGGGAAGGCTTCCTGCTGGAATTTGTGTTCTATCTTTTCAATAGCTACATTTTCCTGGTTAAAAAAACCCAAAACAACAACTTTATTTTCAGTGGAATCAGTATCACTGTGAATATGTGACTACAGAGTAAGAAAGGGGCTGGAACACGGGCGGGATTTGTGGAGCGTCACGGTCCCGCGGCGGCGTTATCCTACATCATAAGCAAAAGTTAACCCGCCGCAGCGACCGCATCCCCGACACCCGGCAGCACTTCCAGCCCTGTCCCAGGAGACGGCAGAGCTCCCCCTCGGCTCGCCGGCGCCGCAGGGACACCGACAGCCCGTGGGCACCCAGGGGCGCCCGGCGGGGCTGCGCGGGGGGGTCCGCGGGGAAAGCAGGTGCGGCCGGCGAGCCTCTGTGGGATTCACCGTGCGGTCGTGTCTGTTCTCTTTCCCCCCCCGAGTTCTGGCTGCTATTTGTTTGTTGTTTGTTTATTTGGTTTCTTTTTCTGGTGTAACAGATTTCCACGCAGCTGCACCTCGCGTTTTGCCCCTCGCTCAGACTTCAGCTACCTGCCAGTCGGAGCCTGAGGTCCCCTGCGCTACTTTCTGTGCCCGTTCTTCCTTATATTCCTTTTTATTTATTTTTTTTCCTCTTCCCCATGGAAGTATAGGCACATAGATGTGCCAGGTTATTTTCAGATAGCCAGTGCCCAGGACTTCAAACCGGTCAGCACAGCGGCATCACTATCTCCTCATTAGCTGGCTTTGCGTCACGGCTCTCGTCACCGGCTCAAATCCCAGCGCTCTCCCTGCCGGACCTGCCCTGACGGAGCCGTGAGATCGGAGCCGTCGGGCACTCCTGGTTGGGATGAAAGGCAGGGGCTTCCTCCCGCCATGCTCTCAGTAGCCGGGGACTTATTCCGACAAGGAGAGAAATAACAGTGTTTCGCATGACCTAGATACCCATTGTCACTCCGCTGGCTGCTGGTGGAGATGCCTGCCATATTAACAAAGTCAGGTTTGGATCCAAACCTGCCTTCCCAAATAACACCGCGCAAGCAGCCCACGTGGCTCCTGGGCTGCCATTCACCTTTATAGCAACAGAGAGCTGTATGAATTTTAACAGCAGCCCGGCATTTATCTGTGCGTGAGCTGATTTCTCTTGGATGCTGCTGCGTACAAACGAGGGATAGAAAAGACTCTTTCTCTGTCAGTGTGTAAGAACAGTACCGAGTTGTCATTTTGGGCACTGATAAAGTCTAAGTTCAAGGATGGGAGTTTTGCTTGCCAGGCACTCTTAAGTGCTCAAACCCACCGCTTTCTAGCCAGCCTCACCCACTCCCTCAAATCAACAGCAACACTAAACTCCGGATGCCAATAAACCCTAAAAAAGAATTTTAAAAAAGCAATGCAGTTTAACATCCGCCTGGAATATGTAAGCACATAGAACGTAGAACCATCCTTGTCTCCGAGTGCCCGCAAGACTTTTTTCTTTGTACAGGAGCGGGAAGGTGCAATCGTGTCAACAATGTGCCCATCTGGTTCACTGCTTCACTGCTGTGGCTAACTCCCCAGGTCCCTGCTGCTGGGGTGACAAATACACCTCTCAAAGGTGCCAAACAACACTTTTTAATAGCCCAGCTATGCGGGTGATGGTGTAGAGCATTTAGGTGCTGTGGTTCATTCCTAAATTCGTATTACGGTAAATCTCTCTCTCCGATTCCCCTGACATCCACGAGTGACTGGAGGGTGTGAGTGCGTGTGCACCCTAGAATATGGAAACGTGGAAAACGCACTGTTTCCTGAAATAATAAATAATCAACTTGTTCAAATAATCCGGGTTTTAGTGTGTTTTGTGTGTGGAGGAGTGCTTACCTCAAGTCTACTCAGGTTTCCCAAGCATAAAAAATCTGTAAACATTGCAAATCATCTAGGAGAGGGATTGAATTATACACATCTAGAAACAGACACGTACTGAGTTTTTGAAAGGAAAAAAAAAAATAGATTTGCAGGATACGCTGTCAAGAAAAAAATATAGTGAAGGGGAAAAGAAAGCAAAAGAAACTGAAATGGTACTGGAAAAGCCTTGGCTCTGGTAAGCAAGGAAACACTGTCTTCTTCCAGCGTTATTTGATGAGACCATAAAGAGACACATATTGTACATTTTCTCAGGTTTTCAGTATCCCACACACATATAGTAATTGCAAGTTTCAACAGCTATTGCCAGGGCTCGGGTTGGTTGCCCTCCAGTGAAGAAATGCATCTTTAAGTGGGAAATCTGCCACTGGCTAACCACAGTCAGAGATGTTTGCTGGGATAAACAGCATTGTTAATTCCTTCAAGCTCCATCTGTGGAAATGATAAAGTGCAGCCATTATAGAAGACTGCAAAGTTAAATTAATTAGGTTCCTCCATTATGCTGCAGTCTTCTAAAGATGATTGCCATTTTCCTCTTAAATGCCATTATTCCTAGATCTATCTGGCAGCTGATGCAATTAAAGTGAACATAATGTAAATTTAACAACACAAATGACACTTTCCTCCGCGTATGTTTGAATGGGGCACGCAGGGGCTGTATCACAAGCTTGCACTTCCCCCGTAAACATCTGATGTAACCTTAAAAAAAAATTCAAATAAACCAGTGTGTATTTGGATACTTTTCTTCGGCAAATTCTTGGATCAATACTTTTGTTTCATGTTTTCATGTTCTCAGTAATGTTAAGGGATCCAGTTACAAACTCTTGCCAGTAAGAAAGAAAATATGCCCCGCTGTGCACCCTCCTAAACACTTCTAAGAAATACTGTTTTCTTTTCATTTGGAATGACAATTTTGTTTGTCTGCTCTGCCCCGGCGAGCGAGACTATAGATTATTAGTAGACACATTTAATTCCGGGCCATAACGCAGGCGACTGCGCCCAGGGCCGACACACGCCCTCCCTCCCGCCGGGGCAGTGCCGGGCGGGGGGGCGAGGGCACCCGGGAGGGCTCCCGGAGCCGGGGCTGGAGAGCATCGGGACTGGGGCACTGCCTCCCACCCTGCTGCCTCTGCCGAGAGTCCCGTGCCGCCCGCCCCGTTGCCCTGCCCCAGTTTTTTTATTATTTTATTTTATTGTGTTTTATTGTATTTTACTGTATTTTATTTTTATTACTTATTTATTACGTTGATTTTTTTTAAGAGAGAAGCGTGATTTCTCCAAGTCTTTGCAGTGCTTCATGGGTCATTATGGCTTAATGCAATTAACGTAACCTTTTGTAACCCAATATTAAGTACTTCCAGGACAAATCTTTAAACAGATCACTAATCGTAAAACAAGTTATGGTGTCTGGGAGTGAAAACTAAGCTATTTTCTATTCCCGCTGACACTTTCAGATTTTCATCCTTCCCCCTTTCTCTCTAGCTCTCGCATCTCGAGTTTATTAGGTTTGTTGAAACGCTGCTGAAGCTTAATTTTTGTTATATTTTTTCTTCAGGTCTGTGTTTTAAGCCACTGAAAATCCGGCCCAGGGGTTTTACGGTGCTGGTGAGGAAAGCCGCTGGGAATACGCTGCAGGAGGGACGGGCGGGCGCTGTGGGGGCGGGAGTTTGCGTGCAGAGGTGAGCGAGCATCCATCCCCAGCGGGGCCGGGTCCCACCGCTGGGGCCGCGGGGGCCTCCGGGGGCGGAGGGACATCCATCAGCAGCGGCCAATCAAGCGCAGTGCCCTCCCCCCGGGCTAATTGCTTTTGCTTTTCTTTCAATTAGGGCCGGCGCTTCCCCTGCCGCTCAGCCCGAGCGGGAGCTGGGCCCGGGAGCTCCGCGCTGAGGGAGGGTGGCAGAGGAACCGTAACACGTGTGGCTGCTTTCACAGGCGTATATATTGCCCCCGCCAGCCCTTGTAAAGCTTTCTGCAGCACGCACGAATGGAACAGGTTTGGCTGTGAAGTTTATGTTTGATTTAACGGCGAAAGGCGCTTCCTGGCCTGCTCTTTCCTTCCCCCCGTGCCGTTTGGGAGTAAATTCAGGCGGGATGTTTAAATTTGGTTCAAGTGTCACACGGATCAATTTATAGGTGGTTCAAGGTAGAGCCACTGCTTACCTCAAATTTGGGCTTATTTTTGCGTGTCTATGAATATATTTCCGTACGTGACTGTTTTACCGATCATGTCTGTGCAAGTTACACCAACAGAGGCCCAGCTCAGTGATGTGGTACCCAACACAAAAAACAGAACAAAGAAAAGCTGGGAGTAAATAATACAGGAATTCTGGTTCAGGGGAATTATACCCTAGTACTTAGCATATTAGATTATGTTTGGATAGATTATTTAATCTACCACACACCATCTCTATAATTTTCTCAATCATGTGTGCAAAATTGGTCTTGTCCTGATTTCATTATTACATCCAAGTTTTTGTTTGTATTCCTTGTTACCCTTGAGGAAAGAGAATTGCTCCAGAAACCTAATAATGAAGGAAAATATTTTGCATTGTCACAGTGTACTTATGCATTCTGCTACATTTTATGAAGAAGTCTCTATAATGTGTCAACTCTTACTGTTTTGCACTGGACTTTCTCATGTCAGAAACAGGAATTAGGTCTGCGTATTCGTCATAACAATGCGTTTTCCAAAAAGGATGTAAGAAAGGTAATATTTAAAAGGTCTCAACTGTAAGTTTTTGAGGGAAAAAAAAAAATGGCTGTAGCTTATCTGTCTTTGGAGAGTCTGACAGGTTTTCAAAGAAATTTTGCAGAATGCACAATGCATTCACCTTGTCTAGTTTAATAGAGGCAGAAAATGATTAGAGTGTGTTTTAATACTTGCTGTACATGTGACGTAGGAGGCCAAGCCTCAGAACAGTTTAAATGTTGATATACCCAGCTTGAAAAAGCTTGTCGAATAAATCAAACCGTTCTGGGGGCAAACCCATGTTGTTTTTAAACCACAGAGTGGGGCAGTGGGCGTGGTTACTCCCATGGTTGAATGGTGAATGTATAGATTTAAAATACATTTTGCCACACTGGTTTTCAGAGGATTGTTTTGGCCTCGTATTCCAATAGCATGAGCCAAAACTCTGGTCAATGTTTTGACAACAGAGCCAGGAAAAACAAAAAAGGCTTACCCTCTGAAAAAGAAATGAAGATGTAGTGAAGGAAAACAGTAGTCTCTCTGCCACTGCCTTACTCAATCCATATGTGGACTTAAACACAGGAAATACCCACCATTCACCGCAATCAAGCCAGGGGCTTGTGCATCAGAAAGTGCCTTGTGGAACTAATTGTAGTTTATTAAGATTGTCATTGACATAGAAAAGCATTTTGAAATTTGAAGTCAGAACATTTAAAGAATACAGAAAAAAAGGTAATCTGCTGCATGAGTGTTAATTTTAAAAGAAATATATTTACCACAACACTACAATCTTACAAATGTGCATTATTATGGCATTTTTCATTAATTATAATTTTGTGATATTTGTGTTATTAAACTCTTACTTTTCATCCACCATCTTTCTGGTGCAGGGCACGTTTCAGGATAATTTCAGAGTGGAAGAAGAACTAAACTTCACCAATTTAAAAGGATAATAAAGGAAAAGCATGATACCTTTCATACAGGCAAGGTTTACACAGAAAACAAAGCTACAAATAATAGGTCCTAAAATATTTTTTGGTCATTTTACAAACTTAAATGAAAACTTGTCCTTGCCAACAAGTATTTGGCAAAGTTTTTATTTTAGGACTTTTATGCCAGATATATTTCCGTGTGAGGTTTTGGTGATTCTTTTCCTGACCACATTTTTTATTATTATTATTTTGTTGTACTGTTACATTTGGATTTTTAGCATGGTGAGTCACTATTAGACCTGACAAAACAATACTGTGATTGCCAATTAAATTCAACCTCTGGGTAATTTTCATTGGATTTACATTCCTGTGAACACCTGTGAACTTTGCCTGATGATTTTGCTTCCTAGTGCTTTACATCAAATCAGGAGGCCATTTGTGCTTCCAGTGGTACAGACTTTTTAGTGCACTGCTGTACTCTGGGTCAAGTCACTTGGCCTTCCAGATAGATTGGGAAGTGTTTGAGGATGTGTCTTCCACAGTTTTCAATTCATCTAAGAGGGCTGCTGTAGAACTATCTAATCAAAATTATCAATTGCTCCACACCAGCCACACAGATACTGTGGCAGGAGTAGGGACAGGCAATTTCAGTGCTTCAATTGCTGTCTCTACCTGAAATAATTATGGTTTTGTTGCTTGTCTCTGATCCTTCTTTTTATCTTCATCCAAATGGCATTTCATCCAAATTTCGTGAAAAATTGGTGTTCAAAACCTCCTATCTTTTAAAGAATTTCAAGAGCAAACCCGTCCACAGAGAGCAACAGTTTCATTTCCACATGTTGAAATCCAACTGGCTGAGACTTGGAACACAGGTAGCTTGAGCTCCCAAAGGTGCACATGCAAGTCTTACTTTTGTCTGAAGTGATTTTAACCCACTATGTAAAACATAATGGCAGTGGATGCTTGCTCTCTTTTGCCAGTTCTAAAAAGCCCATTTTACTTTGGCTGATTCACAATCTAGATTGATGTGTGGAATGCCTGAGGGTCACCATTCAAATTTCTTTCTATTTCCAGTGCTAAAATACATTGAGAGCACCCCAGATCCTCCAGAGTTGGTCCACAGGTGACCACCTCCTAATCCCAACTACCACTTATTTTTCAACCTTAGCAGCTTTATCCTGATATTTTACAACTTTTACAGATTTGGGTTCAGAATTTATGAACCATTCCTTACATTTTATGTGGTCTGTTGGGGGAAAAAGCAGGGAGAAATCTGTGTGTAAATACGTAAAATGGGATGACTTTACAGGCATGAGTCAAGTCTGATTGTAATGTAAACACAACGGAATTGTGTTGGTAGATGTCTACAGCGAGGTGCATTTGGAGTACAATAGTCCATGTGATATATTCAGAAAGTAACCGAATATGTAAGAAATCAAGAACAGACAAAACCATTATTTTCCTATAAAGTTGTTCATTCTCCATACATATGAGTCTTAAGTTTTTTCCATGTGAAACAGTGCATACACAAAAAGCTGATCTGAACAAAACTCTCAGCCCCATCCATGCGTCCAGCAACATTCCTGTGGGAACAAAAAAGAGAATAAAAGTTTGGCACCTTGAGATCTGAACTATGGACAGATTCACTGTCATTAATTTTTAAAAATGAGAGCAAGGGACTATGGGCACTAAGATCATATTCTGAGAGTTTGCATTACTGACTTTGGAGTGACAGCAAGTAAAAAACACTCATGAAGGTCAATGTAATTAGATTTCTAAGTCATCCATATTTTTCCTGATGAAATGAACATTAGACTGGTGTGTATTGGAGGCAGTGAAAGTTGAAAGTTTTGGCTTCTTTGCTTACTTTGCAGCAGAGTTTCCTTGGCCATTTGCCCATTGCAGGTCTCTGCAAAGCCAGTGTTTATACTGATCCATTTTCTTTTGCTTTTTTTCACCATAGACATCTAAAAGTATAAAATGGTGGCATTCTGTAAGGAAACAAGAACAGCAAAACAATGGAGAGATACTAAATCAGAAGAAGAAAGTAAAGAAATATAGGAGATGGTGTGGTAAGAGGAAAGGCAGAGATAAATGTGTGTGGGGGTCAACTCTTTCCTTAGAGTGACACTAGTGAATTTACAACATACAGAACATCAAAACCTTTGCTAGATGTGTCTGCATCTCATCCACCACATGCTGATCTGGTGTGTTGCACCTCTGTAACATTCAATCGGGGCCATGGAGGCAGACGTTGAAAAGCGTTCAGATTTATAATTGAGAGGCAGTAGCCAAACTGAAACTACTGTGAAAGGATGAACTTGAGGGAAGCTAATATTCTCACAAATAGTAATTGGTGTTTATTCATGGCATCAGAATTTCAAAAGCAGTCAGGGCTGCCCTGAAGCTACTGTATTTTGGTTTTGGCATTAGCATGTAGGACTTGAATTTCATTCCAAGCCCTACTACTGTCAGTTATGCCTATGCACCGGCCTTTGCGCCTGGTTACTTTAAATAAAGGTTTTTAACTCCCCAAAATTGTAACTAACTTCACTGATAAGTAATGTGAACTCAATGGCACAGACTATTAAAAGGAGTCCCTTTAGTTTGTAAATACATAGTATCAGCAAGAGTTGTGGAACCTAGTGTATAAATTAGACAAGACTGCTGAAGACAGCAGGATTTCTCTTATGGGCCATTTCAGAGTTTTTAAAATAACCATGTAATCAAGTATTAAGTCCAAATCAATTAGGCAGTCTTGGGAAACACAGTGTTTCAGATAAATGATAGATCTTCAGCTGATGTCAACAGATGTGGTTCTATCAACGTGCTCCTCACACAGCTGTGGGCTTATATCCATAGTAATCCACACAGTGGTCTTCTCCTCTACTGTCCAAATGTCTCCCTAGTGTGCTGTCCATCCTTTTGGGAGCTGAAAAATACAGACTTCAAAGTGTATGAACTCTGCATTGAAGAAAATGCAGATGTCATTGTATATGAAAATGTATTACTAGATCAGACCAAAAAGAATCCATTTGTATCTGTTACGGTGTATTTTTAGTGGGGGAAAAAACCGTATTACTTTACATGTTTCATTTTCCAATATTTCAGGATAAATGGGCTGGAAAAATCCAAACATTGTTATTTTTAGCCCTGTTTTCTCTCAAACTCTCTCTCCCCCACTACCTCTTCATCTCCCCAGAAAAATTCAGGCCAATTCCAACCACATTTGAGAAAAGAGGAGAAATCCTAAACATCATTAAGTTCCAATAACTGCCATGAAAATTTGTGGTTGGATAGAAGAGAAAAAGTATATTTGTTCTTCAGGTAACTTGGCCCCTGTTCGGCAAAGTCAGCTTTGCTTCTGCCTGGCAATGCCTGGGTGCACACAAACGCTCGTAGCCACACAGCAGCCAGCTCACCCAGGGCTCTGGGACGGCTTCAGGCTGTTCTCTCTCTTGCCAAAAGGGATTATCAAGTGGGGACATGAGAGATGAATAGGGTTAATACAGTAGGAACGTGCAGAGGATGTAAGACACAAACATACAGGGGCTCAGGCTCTGTTAACTACTCACGGAAAAGCTTGTTTTTTAAATATCCTAAGGTAGTTATTACATTTTTTCCTAGACATTGAGTCTCAAGTTTATAAAGTATAATCCTTGGATAATTTATCACTTTCAATAAATACCAGCGTTCAATCTTCATGCTATGGCTCTTTCAATGAACTCATTTAATTGAAACTGGATCTATGGTATTTCTATACCAATGTGTACAATGCTAGCTTTTTTTAAAGGACAAACATGCTAAACTTCTGTTTATACTTTACACCACAAAATACTTAAGTTAGCTTTAGTTATTTAAGTTCACTTCCTATTATTTTGCATATGTATTTTAAGCACTTTCAAATTTAGAAGCAATGGATGTACTCACCATTTTTAATCCAAGTGAAGAGTGTTTAAGAAATGACCCACTCAAAAAAAGTAAAAAGGGAAAAAGTCCTGGTAGACGTACAAGGTTAAGCCTTTAACTACTTTTTGCCTATAGCTTTTGATTTCAGCACAAGAAATCTGGAGCTGGCTTGGGAGAGTTGGTGGTGGATCTCTAAACCCCTGGAAACTGGAGTCCTCGGGTCCCCTGTACATGCCAGAGGGAAGTCAAGACAGAATATTGTGCTGGGAGTCCTGAATTGCTGCCTGGAGCAACCTCTCTTGTTCTGCTGAGTGTGTGGGAGTTGGAGAGACCTGACCCCCAGCTTAGACACTATCTTTAAATGCCTTCAGATGGGTGGTGTCACAGAGCTGAAGTGGAAAAGGAGCTTGTTCCTATCCTGCTGTCAGCATGAGATAAACAGCCACAGCAGTATAAGAAAAGGTTTCTTTTCCCTCAAGGTGGAACTAAAGCAATGTAATTTCTCTGTAAGAGAAGGAAATTAAGATCCTCAGTTGCATTAACAGCAATGCAACCTGCCGTCATATCTCCTTCCAGACTGTGCCAGAGGGACAGAGGTGGTATGGTCACACGCAGAGAGGTTCCCTCATGGGCTCTGTCATTTTCTATCTCCTCTTCATTCCCTGTCTCAGGGACTCCTCTTTCATACGCCTTTTTCCGCACCAGCTTTCCTGCAGTGTTTTCACCTTCTTCAAGGGAATTTCTCTTGCTGCTTCTCCAACCCTGATCTTCTGTGGTCACTCACTCCTTTGGACAACTGAGTTGCTCCCAACTCTGATTTCTCAATGCTTCTGAAGCCACTCTACTTACTTGCCTCTGCTCTTTTCACTTACTGCCTCTCTTCTTCCTCTTTTGGTGTCTCAAGGTTTTTTTCTTTCATTGCTTCCTTTCTCCTTTTCTAACTCACTTCTTGGAAACTTAATTCATTTTCATTACTTTTTTTTTTTACCGTCTCTAGGAGGGTGGCTACCAAGTCTAAATTTCTGTTCTTGACAACATCCTTCTTTTTTGTCTCTGTAATTCTCATATTTCACCCCTCAAGTCTATCCAACATGCAATTGCCAACAGTTTCTGGCCAGCTTACATTGCAATTTTCTCACTATTTAAGTGAAAAAAAAAAAAAAAAAGGCAAACTTAGGGTCTTGTTTCTCAAGAATATAAAGGGGATACTTCTATTCTTGGTGGCGTACCAGGTAATAAAGACAAAGCTTACTTTATTCTGAAGTCAGACTAGACTGTACATATTTGTATGTAGCTGCTATGGTGACATTTACAACAAATCATTATCATTCACATGGAATAATCTGTCAAATATGCTAGGATTTAAATATTTTACCATGAAAAATTGACTGTACTTTTCTTATTTGAATGTTGAAAATTCCATGTAGTTCTTAAAACAACACTTTCTCCTCCAATATATATTTTCCAAAGCTGTATTATTGTAAATTACTATAAATGATCATCATTTGTGTGGTAGAAAAGGATGGCAATGGGAATGCTCATTCCTCCTGACCAGCCTTTGTTTGAACTGGCAGAGGACAATTTAGATTCGAGATCCTTCTGCCACGTGTGTTGTGCAGGAGGATAGAGAAGAGATGGAGGGATCTCTCTCCAGTGGTGATTTGGATTTAAGTGAAGAGCCTTGCAAGACTGGTGCTAGGAAGGTGACTCTTCTCCAGAGAAGAATTAAGCATATTTCCATCGAGTTTTGCAGGCTGTGATGAGCCATGGGCAGGGTGCATAGGTCAGGGGTAGGAAAATAGGGAGACACACAGAGAGGACAAGCAGATAGCAGGAGTCAAACAGTTGTCATTTTGTTGCTGCTCATGGGAGCTGTCTGCTGTCTCCAAAATGAAACAGCTGCATTTACTTCTATGGTATGCTGGACACCAAACAACATAATAGAAGCTGTCCCTCAGCTTTCCCTAACATGAAAGAGTGTGAGTTTCTGTGTGAAGATCATACTAATTTTATAGGTCTGATGACCTTTTGCTACAGTGTCAATTCCTGGATGTGTGCAGCCAAATGACAGAGTGAAGAGATGTCACACATCATGTGCTGTTGTGATGCAGTGAAGATGAGCAAAGAAAAGAAGACAAATCTATCCACAAATAAAGATGAGGAGTACTAAACTAAAGCACATACTCATTGGTATTAAGGTACAGACAGAAGTATATTACTTTTTATTTTGTATTTAATGTTTTGGATGAGTACCAGAAACAATAATTCTTTTGTCTGAATTGAAAGCTCTTATTTTCAGCTGCCAAAAATCCAAGTTTTTGTTGTTGTTGTTGTTGTTTTTTTGTTTTGTTTTTCAAGATCCCAGAGACCTTGAAACAATGAACGTTTTGTTTCCTCAGATCCAGTGATGGAGAACTGACATGCCAAAGTCATTCTTCTGTTTAGTAAAGATTTCTGCAACATTTGTCTTCCCATTAGGGATGTCAGTAGAACTAAACTAATATTATAATATATACTTCACACACTTGTTTCAAAGATGAGTTTAAGCCATACCTATTATCCTCTGAAAAACCTTGAAAATATGATGGCCTAAATTCTGGCCATGTATACAATATTTATACCTAATCTAACATTGTGGAAATAAGTTTTGTAGCTGTTTCATACAGCCAAGAGGCTACCTTTCCTGCGTATCCTCCATAAAGCAGGACCAAGGACAACTGGAACAGAGGATGGACAGAGGACTGTGGGTGTGTGATATGTATACATCGCCACTCTGCATTTAGCCAGAGTGGCTGAACACAATGACTTCATCCATCCTGGCATGCCTGAAGCGTGACCTCAGCTCACTTTGGCTTCAGTTTGTGTTGAAGGTTCTTAGCAGGTGCTGGCAGCTCCGTGGATGTGACACAACATATATAGCTCTCTCCTCATCCAAGAGGCAGGATCAGTTGCATGCTGACCCTGCAAATTACATTTGCACTATGTGGAGTTTGTCCTCTTGTTGTTGTAGCTTGGATGATCTAAGTTTACAACTGAGTCAAGGCTTGCAAGCAGAGCTGGTATATTTTACTAGACCTAACTGGAGCAGCAAAGCAAAAAAGCAATCCATGAGCTTCAGAGACAAAGGTCTGTCTTGTCCCTCTCTAATGGCAAACAGAAATACTGAAGGGCCTGTGTTACTCTCCAGATATGTGCCATCGCCTGCCACCTTATCATTATACATATAATTTTTTTCCCAGTACTCTTTCCCTGGATTCTTAGGATATTTTCCTGTGATGGACATTCACAACAACACAGGGCAGTGATTTGAAACAGAGTTTTTTTATTTGTGCAGTCACGCTCACAGATGTTTGTTGCAATGGTAAGTGACAGGTTTGAAGGGAAGTAGCAGTGTGCCGCAAACGACCCTGTGTGGTAGTGTCGGGACTTCCTCCGTGCATCTGCTAAGACACTGTGCTTCAGCTGAAGCCTTTGATGCCTAAAGGATTTTTTGCTATTTCTTTTTGTACCCTTTACGCAGTTCTGTGTATCCACAAGTATTAGCATGCATACTTGTACTTCGTTAAGTCTGATAATTCAGCATAGTTCCAAGGTTTTATAGAGTTAGGAGACCAAACATCCTATTATCTTGAGGAGCCATGGCTCCTGCAGTAGAATGTGTTCTGTAAAATAGAAATTAGATCATCCAAGCCCCTTATTGGGCCACTTTGGTAAATATGCTAATGTATTAGGTCTATAAAATGTATACTGATTGACGGTGGAGGGGGCATGCATGCATGGTGGGCACCGCAATGCCTTTCACCTCGGCACCGGATGGAATTCCTATTGAAATACTGAGGTAATTAACCCCCAACCCTTCTACCGTGTCTGGTTTTTCATTCCGAAGACCAGAAAAAGGCATCACCTTGACTCTCAGCAAACCATCCCATGCAGTGCGCAGTGCTTCTGTTTGTGCCAGGAGATCTTAATCTGCTCTGAAATCCGCTGCTGTGTTTTCATTCACATAAACATCCTTTCGTATGACAAAATTAGTGCTGGTCACAGAAGTTATGCGTACAGTAGCAGGTAGTACAGGCTGGTATGAGCAGATCGGAGGAGCAAATCTGTTGATCCCGAGGACGAGGCATGTGTCAGAGGGGGTTTACTTTGGTCCAGCTTGTGACTGGGTCTGGGATCTGTTAGCTACCTGTGAGCTATTGGAGTGAATTAGGTACAGTCCTGGAGCACATCTGGCTTAGTTTCATCCAAAACATGTTTACGGAATGTGCTCTTGGACTACTCTGTGCTGTGAACCAAAGCACAGTGAATGGGAACAACCAGGAGGTTTGTTCAAAAATACACTTCTGCTCTGACCTCCAACACTTCTGCAGATTCCTCTGGAGTGCACTGTGCTATAGCATGGTGCAACAGCACTTCTTCAGTTTAGCATTGTATGTCCTTTTCTCAAGAAACCACATATTCTTTCAGATGACTTGGGATGTGGATAAGCACTTTTGCTTCTGATTAAAACAACAGACAGAAGTTATGTGTAGAAGTTATCTTCTACTGAATATGTTCTAACACCACTAGGCAATTTTTTTCCCTGGGGCTGGCTTACCAAGTCATAGGCTATCTATGACTGTGCATGCAGAAACTTGACTAACCCAGAAAGTACTTTTTACAAGAAGTCCTAGTCACACATAATATTTTAACTATCTATACAAAAGAAAATATTCTATTTTTAGTGCCTGGTGATGTAACCATAAGCTTTTAATAGCAAACAAATGGGTGTGGTGCATTTGCTAAAACTAAACAAAACAAAACAGAAATCCCAAACCAACAGATAAACCAATTTAAAAAAACCCCAATATGCTCATCCCCTAAAAAAAAAAAAATCAAGGAACATTTTAGAAGCCTACACTAAAAAGTTCAAAATGAGGGAGGGGTATGAAAAATGAGGCTGACCATACTCACCCTAATGAGATCTTTTCATCTTTTAGTGGAAGCAACATGCTTTAAAAGGCTAAAATGTTTAATCATCTCAACTTTGCTCAAATGTTTTAATCACCAGCCTAAATAAAAAATATAGAAAGCGCTGGAAGTGCAAGTATTTTAATAAATGTGAAGAAAGAACTAAGTGCCAAGAAACACATTAAAAATTGTTTTTTGTCTGTACTGCTACAGTTCAGTATGGCTGTCACTCTGGCTTGGCTGAGCGCTTTTCTCTGAAAACATCCCATTGATTGTGGACAGATGATGCTGTTATTTTCCAGCATGCGACTTTATTCAGACACTTTTGTGAAAATAGTGCAAAACTCAACAGTGGGAAATGACATTAGAAAGTTGGTTTTTTGAGTTTTTTTCTTATGGACAATGTATGGACACTGTGAGCCCAAAGAAGAAATTTTGCAAAGACTGCGATGATTTCACACTTACTTCAAACAACTTCTGAAGGCCTTCCCTGCACTCCTCAATTTCAGCTATGCACTGACTAGGCTGAACTGCAGGACTTGGCTTTAAGCACAGCTTGAGCTATAGGAAAGTTTGGAGCAGACAGAAATGTCTGCCTGAACACATTGTAAAATAAGTAATGTAAACTATGAACATGGAAGAAGAAAACAGAAGGGAGATTTCCAATATCTTCATAAACCATAAAATATGTCCTACAAGTAAAATAAAATCCTCTGTCTATGCCAAACATTACTCCATCGTAATGTTTCATTGCACTGTATCCGTTTGCATGAGCCACTAACTCCCATTTGTAGCTGTCCACGGGTCTAGACAGACAAATCTTTGGACATCTATTTTTTTGGTGGATTTAGCAGATTTCCAGACCCATTTTCCTCATCTTAACAATTTCTGTTTCTTCCTCACTTTTGTGCTTGCTACAGCAGATTGCTGAGGTAGGTCCACATAACTAATCCTCTGGCATTGGGGTGAGCAGTTCGCTTACTTGCCTTCTCTTTCTTTTAGTCCTGTTTGAAGTGAGCCCCCCACCTTGTACTTAGTATGATATGGAAACTGGCTGCCTCTGCAGTAAATTTAGGTCCTATATGGTACACACAGCATGCTACTGCCAAGGAGCACAGAAAAATAACTCCGTCAAACTGCCGTGCTCCAGCTCCTTTAATACAACGAGCATTCTTACTGCACACCCCTTTGTGCAGCATGTGCATTGTGTATCCAGCAAGCTTAATATTGCACACTATGAAAGACTTTGCTGACATAAGATTGCTAAAAAAGGTTTTAATAAAGCAGTTTTCTAACGTGGTAGTTTTTGTTTATTTTCAGAGTTCAAGAACACAGTGCTTTGGTAGTTCTGCAGTTCCGGATGTGTAAGGTATTTAAAAATCAATTCCAGAAACCAAAGCAGTTCTATCCAAGGTACATCAAGGGCTAGATTCCAGCCACACATTCAGTATAAATAATGTAAAACCATCAGTCACATTTTATAGTAAGCAAAGTAAAATTGAAGAAGTAAAGACAAGCTAATAACATAATTAATATTAGTGGAAAATAACCGGTATAAAGTAACAAATACGTTTCTGTAGACATACCACTTAACTCTAAAAAAATATATACATACATATATGATGGCTACAAATGAGCTTGTGATTTTCTTCCAAAAGTATCTGAGCAGGAAGTAAAACATTTTCCCAGTGGATGAAATAACATTGATTTTTGCCAATCTAAGCAAGGCAGATTTAAATTTTATGTGTGTGCAACTGCTTGTTCCCCCTCAGCTAATAACCTGCCTGCTGGAAGCATTTCAAATGAAAAGGAGTTCACAGTTCCTAAGCCCAGCTCTGAATATATCTGCCATGCATGTAAACAAGTAAACCATTATGTTTCTTGTTGAGATAAAGAATACCATGATAAGTGGGGACTTTTACCAAACAAAGGGCTTCCTATTGCGAGTGTGGATAATCTTCCAGAAAACCCTGTGTTTTGGCAAATCACACCAGATTAATCTATTAGGCATCTCCTTTCATCATCAAATTTCCGCTGCCTATCACAGTGGCTGCCTTATCAAGCACCCTTTACTCAATAGCGGGCCCATTCCTAGGATTTCAGGTGCTGGCCTTCTGAGCTCAGAAAACAGGTGTCCCCACTGTTTTCAGGCAGGAAAGGTCCCTGCACAGAAGCCTGGGAAAGGGCAGGGGTATCAGCCGCTGTTCTACCTGAAGGAACAGGTAACAGGAAACTGTTGATTCAATGGGCTGAACTTAATTGGCAAGCATTAGTCAGCACTGAGTGTTTTTGTGAATTAAAAATCCTCATAAGAATCCTTCCTGGCAAAAGTTTTGGAAAGGGGGAAGATATGTGCCCAGAGATGCCCTCCCAGGAGCAGTCAGTTCTTGTAACTCTATTTTAAGTGCTGCATTCTCTCAGTGTATTACAGAAAATATGAGCAAGGAGTAGAGGGCAGTGTCAAGCTTTACCTGGTTATGTGCAGTGTCTGAGCTGTTAGGCAAGTTACCTATATTCAGGAGGAAATGGATTTCAAATTTCAAATAAAGGCTAATATTCCAAACCAATTAGTATGATGGATGAGGTTTTTGGTTTTCGAGCTCACTCTCAGTGCCTTCCCTGGCCAGGCTTTTTTTTCCCTTCAAGTTAATGAAACTGGGCATATGGTTTCTGACCAGACTATTCATCTGTGGAATAGGGCCATCCACTTGGTCACTCAGCAACGATGCAATATGGAGCACAATCAGAGCCAGGGATATGAACAAAGACATTTTAAGGTTGACAGAGGAATGTGTTTTACAGAAGCCAGTAAATCCTTGCTCATCTTACTTAACTTTCAGTGCTTATCTCTGCTAGTCAAAACAGCATCAAGCAGCTCCTGTCTTGGCGGGTGTCTCGGTATCTGACTGCCTTCTCAGGCAGAAAGACCTTCGTTCTGTGCTCCAAACCCTGCTCCTGGAAAACTGACTTGTACAGACTTTGCTGTAATGAAATCAAGGCAGGCAGGAAAGCCAGCGTAGTGACAGCAGGAAGAACCCATCTGCTCTCAGCTCCTTGCTTCGACAGCAGGGCTGCTCAGAGCATCGGGATGAGCTCCCAGCTCTGCTTGGTTTGTAGGAAGGAATTGATAAGCGCATGCCTGCCCTTCCGGAACTCCACAGCACAGGCTTTGTTTCATCTACAGATGATTAAATGGTCTACGGAGCAATTACAAACCAAAGGAAGGAATAGCCAGCCCTCTCCAGGTTTCCTCAATCAGCACGATTGAATTTCTCAAAGGAAGGCACCAGTAGCAACAGCAGGCTCAATGACTTTTCCTGAAAAATGTTGTCCAGTTTAGGATTGAGCTTTCATTTAACTACTTGCTGTTTCATTTTATTAAGTGCAAATTGTGGCTTAATAGATTTACAGTTGCCATAAACTTCGGCATCATGAGAGCTGTCAGACTGGCCAGTTGCACAGTGTATTACTCAGATGATGCTAGAAAGGGTGAACAGGACAAGCCAGGCACCAAGAAAATCTGCAGAGTCTGTGCACAGTGTTCTGAGACAGAGGCGAATCACAAGCAGTTGCTTTCCTTTTGTTCCTCTCTTTTCTAGGAATTAGTGTGGAGGTGGAAGAATTCAGAAGTTTATCTGCAAATGAAAAATAGCTCATTTTGCCTTTTCAGACACAAACTTTGTAAACTAACTGCAAAACAGTGGTTACTCAAGTCCAAAACACTGATTTTTTTTTTCTGTTTTTTTTTTTTTTTCTGTGTACCCATTACACTGTAGCTCTGTTCTGCACTCATTACACTATATTTAGTTCTAGATACATACCAGCAAAAAATGTAGACATACTGGAGCAAGTTCAGAGAGAAACACCAAGGCTGATTAAAGGGCAGGAGGTACAGACTCCTGTGAGAAAATTAGAAAAATTAAATACAAATGCTTTGGTTAAGCAATGATGGGACAGCCGACATGAGAGACACCTCTAGTCATTTCCCCTAGGACAAAGATGACAGACTGTGCAATCTTTACCTCCTGGTTAGATGGCTAATTTACCATGGGGGAGAGGCAAAGCTGCTTACCTTCCTCAATCTAAGTGAGAAGGGCTAAACAGAGGAAGAGAAGATGAATTTTCATTTTGTGTAGGGGAGATTTTTGTCACTTCTAAATAAAGTCTCCTGCGGGAGGCTATTAATTTTGCAAGGCAACAACTTTTCCCTCCAAGCATAGCTTTTGGCAAATGTCTGAGTCCCTCTGTATGTTGCTAAAAGGTTGGTTCATTTACTCCACACAGCATACATAGGGATCTCTGTTACCTCCCCATCCAGATACATACAAAAGAGCTTAGAGGTCTTCAGGGAAGTTTGGTACTAGAATAAAAAAAGACTGCTACAGCTCTGCTCTGTTGCATCCCCTGAACAAAGAACTCTCCCATGTAGGAATATCAACATGAGGGAAAAAAGGATCTGGTATCCTATGCAGGACATTGTCCCTCTGTGTATCCACACAGGGATATTTCACATCCTTGGCTTACATTAGAAAGTATCTCCATATGCAAAGATGCACCCCAGATGTGAAGCAGCAGAAAGGAAAGCTGTAAGTCAAGGGGGGAAACCTATTTTTGCTGTTACTGCAGTCTGAAAAGGGTTCGCTTTATGGGTCAAATATTCTGCGAAGCACTGAAATGTATGCGTGAACTTTGCTGAGTGACAACCACTGTACCAGAGGGCAATATATCAGAGGACCTAATAGTTATGTAAATAGTTTCTTGGTGTAATGATCCTGTGTGAAACAAGCCAATTTATTTCAAAACAAATTTAACAGGCAAACAATTGCCTGATGACAATACTGGGAGAGTTAAGTTGTCCACAGGGTAAGTATTCATACTGTTTTATGATGACTTGTAAACAGTCATGGACCTGCCAACAGGAATTGAGGAGACTTTTGCCCTTCTGCTCTGCCAGCAAAGTGCAGGAGCCCACAGCTTACAAGGCCAGTGTACTCTTACATCCCATTCCCACTCCTTACCTGTCAACAGCCCTGCTACATCCCATAATGTTGTGCGTAGATCATGTCAGAAGGACTAGAACAGAATTATAATGTGTTGGGGTACATTCAGAGATGCAGAAATCATTACCAATAGAACCAAAATCATCTCACAAAAACAAAAAAGGGATGTTTATTTTCTAGACCTTCTTGTGGTCAAGCTGTTAAATTGTGCTTCAGGGGAACAAAAAATGCTTCTAAGGCAGTTTGTAGTTGACTTTGCAATACTGTCAGTCTGTGAAATGCAACCTATTCCTTCCAAACAAATATGAAGTGTTTCACTTGCCTTTGTGTGAAAACACATCTTAATAGACACAACCAACAAGACTTTCTTTTCTCCCCAGAGTTACTTCACACGTAAATTCAATTAATTTATTTCTGTAAACTGGATCTTACTGTATGAATAGAAAATAAGGGTTTTAAGGCTTTTGGTCCACACTGCTAATTAAAGCATAAAACCCTGCCTCTATTTGTTTGCCAAAGACCATTTTGAAATCGCTTAAATGTCTCAGAAAATTGCCTAAATCTTCTTCACTCCATTAGCAAATGTCATATGCACAGATTGCCAGAGGACTTAATGGTCACCATGCTCACAGACAGCTGCCAGCACGCTGCGGCCAGCGGGGCCATTTGTAATTCTCATTAACAGTTCTACCATTTTTGGTTGTATGAAAAGTGATAACACACTGATCTAGCAGTCATTAAGAACTTTTTCTTACTCCTTTAGGATTAATTTGCACTGACCCTGAATTCTCTATTTGCTTAACACAAGCAGTGGGCCACTTTGATGTTATCTGCTTCTATAAACAATAGCGTACAGTTCTCTCCTGGGCTAAAACAGCTCTTACTCTACTGAGAATTAGCTGTATTAATCATTCTGAAGTCCAAGAGTGCATGATCATAAATTGTGTACAGGGACCTCACTTAGCAACTCCCAAGACTCTCATTTATCAACATTTTTTTCCGTTCCTGGATATTTAGTATGTAGGGAGTAATTTATTTCTGAGCCGGTGCCTTGTGATGTCTTTCATGTTGAAGTAAAGTTGGAAAACTTTCTGCAACAAATATAATTTTTCTTACTTCCTTAGTGTAAAAACAAAAATTATGGACCACAGCTACAGAATGATTCCCTCAAGTGGTCAGAACAGAAAGCACAGGCCAAGCTTCCAGCCACAGAGCTTGAAATTCAGTGAACCAGGCACCAGTAACTAAAAATGAGGCAAATTGCACACTAAAAATGCCTTTTCTTAGCTATTCAATTAGAGTTTTAAAAGTGTGGGGCATCTTTAAAGCTGATACTTGCACTTAACGTGTCTTACCTTTCTCAAAATAAGTTGCCAGAACATTAGGTTATAGTTAAAGCAAGATGAAATCTTCAGAGAACATTAATTTAGTTTATGTCTTCCAGAAAATGTCTGACTACCAGTGAATGCTTTTTTCCCACCATCATTTATTGGTTTTTTCCCACCATCAAAACACAATACATAACTGCCAAAAACATAAGGATGAAAAATGCTGTTCCATTTTAGGTGAGAGTTGATGTGACACAGTGTATTTCATATTTTTAATGCAGTTAGTAAGGCTTTTATTTAAACTCTCCCTCAATTTTCAAAATCCCCTTTTAAAAGGATACAACATCAGAGCGTACAAAAATCAGGAATAGAGGGAGCAAAACTCATATTTTGAGTGAAAGAATGAAAACCTTGCGTCTTACAAGGCAGTCTTTTACCCACATGGCTCAATTTCTTCAGTTTTTGGGATTTTTAATTTCCTAAATCAAAAGGGGAAACAGAAGCCCCAATTCTGCTTTCCTTGAAAGGAGCATATGTGAAGTATCTTCCTTGACTTACTGAGGAAAGTCCAGAGTTAAGTAATTCTGGATGAGAAAAGAATTTTGGTCCAACTCAGGCAGCATCAAACTCATGAGCACAGAAATTTTTCTAACATTTTTCCTAGTTTCATCCTGAGCTTAACTTCAATTTCAAAGCTCTCACTGTTTTATTGTAAACATGTGGTTTTAAAAGTACTGCACTGATTCAAAATTATCAGCATGTGAGTTTATTTTATATTAAGCACTTCAAAAAATATATGAACATAAAGTGCCAACAGAAACAACAAAAATATAAATAAATCACCACATTCAGCAGAAGTGCTTTACTTCAGAATGCAATAAAGACGGTTAAGGTTTAAAAGGTTTATGCCAGAGTGTTAGCTGAAGGAATTAGTATCTTTTTTTGTCCTGCAGACAGTTTTGCTGCTGCAGCCAAAAGATTCTCAAAGGTTGACAAAAAGTAAAATTAAGGAGTAAAAAAAGACAGTGGAAAAATCTTTATTTCCCCTCAAGAAATTCTGGCTTCTGGAATTTGGTATTATTCTCAGCTTTTGAGAACTTTTGTTTTAGTGAAAGCCAAGAACTGCTGTTATATTAACAGGTTCTCCCTCTCTTCCCATAAATAAGTGTTCAGAAGCTATGATCTATCCTCACCTAGAGCTGTGCCATCTCACCGATATTCATAAAATCGTGAGAGCAGTTCCTGTGAAAACTGCTCATACTTCAGAGGCTGCTCTAATTCTTCCTGGATTTCTAGTTACAGAAGAGTTTGCTACCAGAGTCAGAGGGCAAAATTCAGCCAGTAGTCACATGAAGCACCGTGACTGAATTTTTAACCTAGTAAAACTATCATTAACTACCTGTGGAAGAATTTTTCTTTAGGACTATGGACACATATTGCTTGTGTATAGAAGCTAATGCCTTTTGAGGTGATGTAGGTGTGCCTGAGCCAGACCTATCTCAGTGTTATAAAACTCATAGAATCATAGAATTGGAAGAGTTTCATCAGGGTCACTGAGCCCAACTCCTGGCCCTACACAGGACAACCCAAGGGTCACATCATGTGCTCGGGAGCGTTTTCCAAACTCCTCTTGGACTCTGTCAGCCTTGGTTCTGTGACCACTTCCCTGGGGAGCCTGTTCTAGTGCCCTTGCCCTTCTTGTTCCTTCTTGCCCTTCTTGAAAATTGGGACAATGTTAAGCAGATTCCAGTCAGCTGAGACCTCTCTGGAATCCCAAGACAGCTCATATATCATCAAGAGAGGCTTTAGAATGATATCAGCTAGCTCTTTGACGATTCTTGGATGAACCCATCAGGTCCCATAGATTTGTAGGGATTCAGCTGAAGCAGCAGATCTCACACAATTTCAGGGTTGGCTGGGAGTTGATCATTCTTGCTGTCATGTTTCTCTGACTCAGGGCACTGAGTCTGCCTCGGTCCATCATTCATGTTGAAGACAGAGGAAAAGAGTGCATTAAACACCTCTGCATTCTCTCTGTCCCTCTTTGTGAGAAGACTGTCCCCATCTTGTATGGGCATGTGCTGTTTCTACATTGCCTTTTGCCATTAGCATATTTGAAAAAACTCTTTTCATTGTCCCCCATATTTCTGGCCATCTTCAAGTCCACTTGACCTTTGCCCACAAGAATTTTCTCCCTGCAGCGGTGAGCAGCATCTCTGTATTCTTCCCATGTCACCTGACTGTGCTTCCATTGGGCATACACCTTCCTTTTACACCTTATTTCCAAGACAAGATTCCTGTTCAGCCAAGCTGGCCTTCTGCCTCGCCTGCTTGACTTCTCAATTTGGGAATTACCTGCTCCTGTGCCCTTAGGAGATGATGTTTAAAATGTGACCAGCACTGAAGAACCCTGACACCTGCAAAAACATTTTCCCAGGGGACTTTACTTACTAATTCCCTGAGCAGCCTGAAGTCTGCTCTCCTCGTGTCCAGAGCTGGAGTTTTGTTGGAACTTTGGAACATCGGAACATTGTTGTTCATTAGTTTGGCTGATATGTCATTTTGCAGGAGTAAGGACATTTTAACCCTGCCTTAGGAAACACTCACTCCACAGAGTACTGCAGACATGTGTATAATGCTGTTAATCTCTAGAACATCAACTCATCTTTATTTAAAATGATGTGGATGGATGCTTGACACAATCCTCAAGAGTTATTTTTGCATTACCTGTATACTGAGATCTGTACCCCTGGCTGAAACAAAAGCAAACAGGGGCTTTCAACTGTCTTCATGTCAATGGATGGTCAGCAGGCTTTTGACTGCTTGTTCTGTGCTCCTTTTTATATTGCTGTTGCAGCAAGATTTGATCTGGGCTTATGCCTTCAACATTATCTACTGGATCCTGTGTCTGTAGCCTGAGACAATGAAACTATCTGCCTAATTTAAAATCCATTTTAAGAAGTTACAGCACTTCCACTGCCCTTGTCACTCATGCTTCTGTTGGCATACCTCTGAAGAATTGCGTAATTTAAATAAAACAATTATTTTATTGAAGTCTTGCTATTGTTATTATTACCTCTCCTGAGACTTAATTCCTGATATTAATTTTGTGCTTTCCATTAGCTGTCACAGTATATTAATTTGTATTTATAGAAAATTTATATTTTATTCTAAAAACCTATTTCCAAAATTTGCAGTGCTGAAATATGTATTTACTTACGAAAGTCTGAAGTCCTCATTAGAGTCTCATCTACGTGTGAAGGCATAAACATAAAATTGTGTTTGCTGGTGATGTTGCAAATGACAAACAAAACCCTTTAAAATTAATTTTAGTCCTTTCCTTTTATGGCTGTATTTAGTGGCTCATCTGCATCAAGAATGTCATGATACTGTGGGAGAGGCCATGTAGACCCAAGACTCCATCACTGAGAACTCTTCTACTGCCTAGACCTCTCTATAAGTGCAGCTGTGCAAACAGGTAATAGATGAGGTATCTGTAGATGCCTACAGAAGTCTTTTTTCGTGCTCATTGTCTCACTGCAAAAATAATTTGCCACCTCCATTCAAGACACCAGAAGGCTATCTCACCTGTGGAACTCTTTTAAAGAAATGCTAGCTGTCTCTTTAGAATCTAAAATACATATAGCTGAAATTATGCCATCCTGTGACATCACATATCCCAAATTCTCTGCAGAGATTTAAGAATGGGGTCACCTGGTACCTGCCCTTTGCAAATGTAGTCTTTCCAGCCAGAGTTCCCTTGTGTTCTGGATCCCCGCTGGAGGCACAGACATCTCTCTAAGTAGGATTTCCTTCAAAAGCTTAAGAAGGGGCAGAGAGGAGAACAGCTGCATTCAATTACCAAAAGCATGTGTCTCCTAGTCAGGAAGAAAGGGTGACTGCTGAACAGCTCCCTGTGCTTTGGAAGCAAATTCTGGCAGATCAAGAATATACAGCATTTTATTTTGGTGAGAACACTAGTTTGGAAAAGCAAGGCAGCAACTTGCCTTGAAGAAGAGTGGCCTATGAAGAACTTACATGTTGTGGTGGTCCTTTTAAAACAAGCTGAATCTTCCAAAAATCAATGTCTCCTTATAAATTGTTTCTGCTGTAGTTTGGGGTTTGGGGGTAGGGAGTAAGCAGTCCTTGATCAGAATTTCTCTTGAACCTGTAAAACTGAATAGACAAAACTTGGTCTGTGTGGATAATTTGCTCCCCAAGCATCCTCTCCCAATGGTTCTCTTCTGGTACTTTGCTCCCTGGAACTTTGGTTTCTTTCAAAGTGGAATATGAAAGTGATAAATGAGTACTTGAGGAAGAGATCATTTGTTGGGAGGATACGGCCCAATTATAGTAACAGAGGCAATGTCAAAAGCTCCATTTACGATGCAGTTGTATGTAGAACAGCAGGAAGTGAGGAATCTGCTCCCTGTCAGCAGGTACTCTACAGACCCAAAATGAAAACTCAGACGAAACCATTTGAACAGATATTCTGTTCCTCAAACTTTGGCTCTGCTTTTGACATGGTGTATCAGATTCTTCAAGTGGGTGGAAAGGAGTGGATGAATCTGGGAAGGCTTCAAGAGCAGACCACAAATACAATGCTCATTTAAAAAATACCCCAACAGAATAAGCATCTTTTTTCACCTCATGTTTTTTGTTTTGTTTGGTTTTTTTTTTTTTCAAAAATGTCTGTTGACTTTTTAAAATACTGAATTGTAGAACACCACCATACTACACTGAATTAAATAGAGCTCTGAAAGTGAACTGGAAAAAATATACAGATTATGGGCCTTTGAATTGGAAAGCAGCCAACATTGTTCCTGGGATTTAGGTGATCTTGGGTATAAGAGCATTTAATATTTGACTTGTGAATAGTCTCCAGTTAATTTACTGTGGGATTAAAAAAAAAAAAAAAAAGGAAAAAAAAAGGAAAAGAAAAGAAGTCCAGATTACAAAGTTCAAGGATTTCAAAAGTAAGTAGAGGAAGGAGAAGGTTATACTGTGCTTAATCCTACAATTTCCTTACTGCTAATGAATTATAGGAGGATATGCAGTTGTTCTAGCTTCTGAACTATGAAAGGCAAATAGGAATACAGGTTCTGTTGCCCTAAAGCAAAATCTGGTAATTCTACCCTCAGAATGCTTCTTGTGAAGCACCTTCTGACTAGGAGTTCAATAAACTCCTCATTTCCAGAAGGTGTGAGGGTCTTGAAGCTACTCAATATGAAAAGAGTCATAAATTTTTCTGCTGAATCTGCAGTCACTTCAGCTTTGGAAGTTTTGCATCATTATTTATAGATAGTATGTCCATTACTATTACAGCATTAGGCAACACAAATAGGAATTTATGGAGCTGGTCAGGGCTCTGGCACTAGTGAGAAGACACATGCTTAAGTTTTGCAACTCTTTCTGATAGGCTCAAGGGACTGTTTGGAGGCAGAGGTAGGTGGTGATGCAGAAGGCAGTTAGGAAGACAAGTTGGAAACACAATGGCCAGCAGCAGCAGCAAGAACAGCTGGGGTTGTGCAGATGCATAGACAGAGGGATTATTGGACACAGATGAGGAGACTGCTTGGGTAGAGCTCTGTAAGAGTCACTATGGCTTGTATCTGAAGTCTGAGACAACATGAAGAAATGGCTTATGACCAAAGGAGTTAAGCAGATCCTTATAATGAAGAAAACTACTATCTTGCTGTAGGGGAGGAAAAAATTCCTATTGGTCTTTTGGTGAAAAAGAGACAGATGAGACAGAAGGTGGAAGGTATTACCTCTTTGACCCTGAATGTGATGCTCATGACAGAAGATGAATAAACATCTTGTTACTTTTGTGCCTTCTGCCTGCATTCAGCTTTCCTTGAGTGCCAGGCTTGGCTTCCCTGTCAGTTCCCATAGCACTGGTACTTGTGGGTCATGCTCTTGTGTCACATGAAGACATGTGCCTGCATGCCATGTTGTTGTGCAGTCATTTAGACAAGGATTGAGTCTATGAGTCTATCTCTTGAAACTGTCTATCACCAATTTTTTTTTTTCGATAAGCAATCAATTACAATAATTCATTCAATGCAGCCTTTTTTTTTTTTTTTTTTTAATCAGCTGCTTGGAACATACCCATTCTGCTTCACATCTGTTTCAAGACATGCAGTTAGCTTCTGTTTCCTTGTTATTCCATCTGCAGTTTTACAGCTGCATGTGTCCTACACACTGCTGTTTTGTTTGGTGACAGCATTTAGATTAAGTCATTATTTCTTTCTATGTCACCATTCTGATAGATGTACGTGTCTCTTCAAGCCCACCTAGGGATCAGGATTGAAATTGTATCTACCTCAGTATAATTTGCTAACATAAAGGACAGGCAAACCATATTTTTCGTTTGATTTAGTTACTAATTGAAAACAAAGTTTTATGTATTTTTTATTTTAAGTTAATTTTCATCCCTGGGAGGTGATGGTGATATTCAGCTTTTGTGTATCAGTGTACTGAGCACTACTGAAAAAGGTTTTAGGCTTTCAATATCCAGCATTATTTTCAGGGACTGTGTGGCTGAAGGAATGGAGTGCCAAGGTTTTTCTCCTCATATAGATGTTTTGACTATTTGAACAGACACAGCAATATCTCAGCACTGTCGTTCTGTCATATCACAGCATATGCCCAAAGCATTCAGTAGGCTCCCAGAACTTAAAATAAACAATACCAGCTATCAGATTCTGTCTGTGAGATACATTCCCTCCCTTAAATAAAATAAAAGAAAATGAAGAGCTTTTATTATTATCAAACCTCAGGACGCTGTTACCAATTGAAGTGCCAATTTAACTTTAAGCCCCTCTTTGATATTCTTACTTGATGAGAGTACATGATGGCCATAAATCCAACTTGGCAGTGATTCTGAAAGGTCACCTGTGGCTATTGTTTTTCATGGTGTTAAATAGACTGTAATGGTCTCATTATTTCTCCAGAAGGACAAGTGGAAGTCCCATTGGTCTTCTTGCTGTCTCATAAATAATTAACAGGCTGTTTTAACTGGGTCTAACCTTTGCACAGAGTGGCTGAACTTCACCGCATAGCAGCGGCAGAAGAGATTCAGAAAAATATTATCCATCATTGATGGTACTAAAACATTCAGGTGATCTAGGAATAAAAATAAAAGACTAATAATCAAGTGATAATCAAGCACTGTACAGGCAACAAGAAAAACTTTCAGTACAGATATGAATAGTTTTAGCATCCTCCATCATCCAGGTTATTCTTATTAGGTTTTTTCACACCTTCCCACATGACCTGTCAGCCAACTTTCTAACATGAGAAATTTAACTGTGGAGTAGGTAAGAAAAAGTTCAAAACATTTATTTTTCTCTTTTGCCATAGGTAAAATACAAAAGAAGAAGGATTAAAGAAGGACCAGATTCTTCCTACTACCAGCTCAAAACTTTCAAGTGGGGATGACTAAAATAAAGTCCTGCATTTGAATATTGTAATTATTTCTTGTTTAGATAAATAGTCTTCTCCAGCTTTCCATTTTGAGCATCAACAGGGTCTGAACTTGTACTGGATTCAATATCTAAAGTACAATGCTGAAATCTGCCACATCTCACCTGGAAAGTCTCCAGGTTTCTTGGTAGCAACAGTTGGTGTTAGCAATAAGGAGCCAGATCTGATCTCACAGAAGATGTTTCATCATGACAAAGTGTGGGGGGTGGTGGTGCAGAAAGTGTTCTTGCTATTGGGTACAGGAAAGATTGTCTGGAAAATAAATGCTAAATCCCAGCAATGAAATTGCAAAAGAAAATGTAAAAAATAAAGGGGCATAGACAAGGAGAATCAAAGCGAGAAAGAAAAAGAGAGACAGAAAACACAAGTCTTGCAAACATTTCAGTTTTACAGAAGGGTAGATACAGGTTGTCTGTAGGAAAACGATTTCTATGTTGCACTGCAACTGTTCCTCTTGTCTCCTTTGTTCTTCATTTTGGGAAGTGAAAATATCTTCCATACAAATGATGGCAAGTCTATATAGAAAAAAACAGTTTAACAATTCTGCTTTCGAAGTACACTTTTGTGTGATTGTCTTCTCTCCTTGACCCTTACATTCATGAAATGAAGAATGCATGACAGATGGAGGAAAAGGAAAGCTCTGAACACCCATCACAGGAGGAGATGTGGGAGGGATTGCTCTTGAACCTGCATCCTCTTCCAAGATGCTTGGTAGCAACCCCACAAAGAAAAGAGCCTGACATAGGGAGAAGCAGAAATATTTTAGAGCAGGAGTAGCAGGAAGCTCCAACGGCATATTTCAGCCAATTGACAGGAATGCCGGCTCCTATTCCAAGCTGGTGGCAACATGTCTCTGGAGAACACCTAGATACCAACAGCCAGGGGAGTCTGAAGTCAAGCAGGTTTTCATGTGGAGGCCAGGAGAGGTTTTGAGCTGCTTTGCCCTACTGATCTCTGAACTTCACGGGTGTTAGAGGACTTTCTCTCCTGCTCTTCTTGCCAAGAAAACAAAACTTTCCCTTTTAAGAAGACATTCATCTTAAAGTCCCTAGCTTAAAGACATTTTAAAAAATTTCCAAGAGGGGGTGCTTCCTATGTATTTTCCTGGAAACTCTTTCCAGTAACTTTGGAGCTCCTTACAGTCTAAGAGTCTGTATTTTTACCACACCTTCTCTTTCTATTTAGAACAATTTTTTACATGTTTCAACCAATTTAAGGGGAAAATGGTAAAAGCAGATAGACAGCATGCAGGTAATTTTATGAAGTAGCTGTAATGGGTGGTGGTTGCTAGTTGCATGCCACAGGAACTCAGTGGTACTGCTCAAGATGTCTGTGGGGTGAAGGGGCACTGCTTGGAGAGATTTATTAGGTTCTTAACCTCAAGTTAAAAAGGGAAGATAAATAGAGAAAAGTCTCCTCCCAATAGACCTCAATTAGTCAGAAGACGTATTGAAAAGCTAACATTTTTTATCACAACCTTCATTATTCTTTATGTAACTGTTTTCTAAAAGCTGAACTGAAGAATTACATTCAGGCTGAAGTGAGGAGTTCCCTCTTGATGGAAAAAAAAAAAGAAAACAAAAGCCAAGAGCATTTTTGCATTCTCCCTCTGAGCCCCCTGCATGTACATGCAGACACACTGCTGTAGAGATGTCCACATGTGTGGACCTTTGTGGTCTGCCCTCCTGTTCAAAAGCCCTTGTGCACTTAATGAGCAGATCCAAAGCTTCATAAAAACAAAGTCCTTTTACTGACTTCAGGAGGTCAAGACTCATATATAAGCAATTTGAGGAAAGAGAAACAAAAGCCTATTAGTTCTTGCTGACATTTTTGTGCCCTGAAAAAAAAATTAGAATTTTTCATTAATTCCATATTGAAGTAGGAGTACACAAACTCCTAAAGTGACGACTTGTAGTAGCAGCCCAATGGCAAACATCAGCACTTACTGATCATGCCTCAGTGTTAACTAATGTGGTTTCTGTGCAACCTGAGGGCACAACTATGGGCTGTTTGCAATAGCCCAAATTTCCCCCATCGTCTCTAATGTTTACTTAAACTCTAGAAAATCAGATGCGGATTTTCATTCGTTTTAGCCTAGAAAATATTGTGCTTTTACTGACTGTTACTATTGTCTACTGAATGCAGTTATGGGATGGAAAGCAAACAAACCTTGAAGATGCAGGTGTGTGATGTGTTGAAATCTGACACTGCTTGCTGCCTGTAAGTAAAATAAACAGAAGTGACTTATATTAACTTAAGTGTTGATTGTAACCTCAAAGTAATTTTTTCCTTTTATCTCTTAAATATATATATATTGGTGACATTTTAAAACCCTTGGTCTTAATTAATTTTCAGGGGGAGTTCTTCCTAAATACACAGGATGGATTCTGATCTTTGACGTTTGGTGGAGTGTAATGACAGAGGAGAGTTATTCTGTTTTCATCACTGGCTTTAAGGGATTTTACAAAACTTCCGCATTACAACAATTGTTTAAAGCAAGAACTGGATCTGTCTTCTTTCTGCCAGATTACAATCATCACAGAAATTTTAAAACAAACAAAGAGCCAGAGGCTACCTGTTCCTCTGTGCAGTGACTGAAAGCTGCCAAGGCTGGACCAAAGCCAGCCTTTGGGTCAGGCTTACATTATCGCCAGCAAAGAAGGAAAATCAGGTCCTGAAAAAAAAAATGTACTGTAGTTAATAAGAAATTGAAAAAATCTGATTAGCACATCTGCAATTAATCACAGCTGTCACAAATAATTCAATGAAATGTAACTCTTTGCTGAAATCTCCTTTGACTCAGTTTACAACAGTCTGAACAATTGGGCTCCCCTTCAGGAAAACAAACAAACAATTTCCCTGGCAAACAAGAAAGGCAATATTGCTTTAACTCTACATGGGATGACAGTTTTCTGTGTACATATCTCTACAAGGCACATTGGACATGTTTTCACAGCACTTACAGAGTAAATTTATATATTTCTTAAGGGCTTGTACTCTTAACAGGATGGACTGAGAGGCTGCAGGACTGGATGAAATAAAGACATGTTTGGTTTGGTTAAGCACCTGGATGAGAAGCTGCAAAGAGAAGTTTGGGGGCTGTTTGAAATGTTGTACATAATACAATACACTTTCTCAAGGCTCTGTGTTTGATCAAAGCTCCCTTGTGGTTTCGAGAGAATCTGTGTTCATAAGAAAATCCCTTTTTCATTTAATTTTTGTTTTATTTCATTTGAACGTAAAACAGAAGCTTTGAAAGCTTATTTTAAACCTTAAAGATCCCTTACAACCTTTCATGAGAAGCTATAACATCAATAATGATGCTCTGGCTTCCTGAATTTCCCTTCCAGTTTTCTTGGATTCATTACTTTTCCCTATCCAGGAGATGAAAGCTGGCTCTGTGGTACAGAATGGATGTCCCTGGCGTTTTGGTGGGGAGAGAGCCATCCTTGCTTGTACTCAGAGGCCATCATCCTATGCATCATTGAGCAGCTATTGAAGGAAGGGGAAACTGGTGGACCCAGAGATTTAATACCAGCGTTCTGATCCTCTTCTGTTTATCTACAGCAGAGCTAGAGCAGCAGGAGGCCTCTTCCAGCTCCTGCTGCAAAAGAATTTTCTCCAGCTTCCTTTCCTCCATCTTTCATTGCTCTTACCACAGGCTACATTCAGTATCTGCCTGTCTACTTCCACACCAACTCTACATCATGACTGAGTCTCCACCTGGAAAGATCTTCATGAAGAGGCTCCATTGGAGACACACAAAGAATGGAGACTGTAGGAGAAGAAAGAAGCCTCTAGGTGATGGAGGGACCATGTTTGCACACATATAAAGAAGTGTAGTATCACAGGGTTCCAAAAAAACACCCAGTCCTGTTGTGTTTTCCTTTTAATATCAATCCCATGACAGACACAGTGTTTTCCATACATGGATATTGATGTGTGCCAACACCTACACTAGAACTCCAAACTTGCAAATACAGCTCCTTTAAATAGCACACACTGCTCTGTCTTGGCTCTGCATGTGGAGTTTTTTCTACTTTTCTTTCCCTATTGTGTTATGTGACATAATAATTTAATGTTTAATCCTGCAAGCTGCTGAAATCCAAAGGTTATAAACGACAAAGTCTGCAGAATAGCTCCCAAAAAGTGCAAGTTCTTGTGGGAACAGACTATGCTTGTCACATCTAGGAAGCATCGTAACCACTAATGTCATTGTGCTGAGATAGAAGGGCCAATAATAAATAGAGTAGTAAGGATAAAGTGGATGTATTTTATAGTATTAATTTCACAGAACATAATGTAATATACTTAGGAGGACTTTTAGGTATCATAATAGCGTGTTTATCTCATCTTAGCCAAAGTGTAAACAAACAAGAAAAAATAGAACTCCCAGTATGTCATTAACTTGATATGAATGGAGTGCAATAAAATTGCATATACTGTTGTTACACTTCTCTACAACCACAACTTTGGATGGTGTACAAGTCTTGGAAATAGCACTGCTTTGTGGATAATAAAATAATGTGAACAATGAATATCTGATCCAAACATTGTTGGATAATTATTATTAGAGACGTGAATATTCCCAAGAAGGTAGCTTTTCTTATTGCTCATGGATATATTCTGTAACTCTTTTTTTCATGTATATTACTGACAAAATGCCTAGGGTGGAAAATCATAGGCAATTCACATCAAGTAAAATGTGTAGGCCAGGAGTTTTGCATTAACATATCTGCTAGGCTGCACTGAATTTATAACCTCTTAAAGCAGTACAAAGGGTTTTAGTATTGGATATAAATTATGTATAAAACACTCAGCATGAACTGTTGTCCCTGTATTAGGGCAGATAGACCAGGCATAAAAAATAAATGACAAAATCTACATTAATGTTAAGAGGTCAACTTTAAACTGACAAAATCAAGGAAATGCAGAATTACTGTTGAATCCTTCTGTCACTCATTTTACCCCCTACTCAGTTCACACTGGGTCATCCCTCCTCTTTCCAAGCTGGAGTAAAACCTCTGCTAACACAAAAAGAGCAATCATGAGTCACCGCCTTGAGTACATGTGGTGCAGGGGAAGGCTGGGGACCACTGCTACTGATCTGCTCGTCCTTCTCAAGACAGAAACACCCCATTCATGTAAGAGATACAACTTCCTTCATTTCTACCTAGGAACATTCTCCTCCTAGGTGCTTGTCTCTCCCATCTTACCCTACCAGTGTGTGTTACTCAACATTTAGCCTATCACACCTCTCTTTAAAAAAAGTTCCATTCTGTTAAAATGGAACCCAAATATGGTTTTTCCCTCAGGACATGGCTAAGCTGTAAGTAATAGTATTTCAAATAATTCAGAGATGGTTCTGTTTCAAAATATATCACATCATTTTCCTAAGAGCTAAATAATAACAACACCATTAGGGGTAAGACTTAAAGGGTGACTGTGAAGCAAAGTTAATAAGAAGAACTAATTACAGACTGAACCCCAATGAAATACTTGGATCCTCACAGCTACACTACCACTAATCACTATCAACCTTCATATTTTGGAAAAGAGATAAAAACATCAGATCTAAAGACTGACATTATTTACTCTAATGCAGTATCTTTCAACATGAGGAGATACACACATACAAACACACATACACAGTGAACATAGGATATATTTTAAAAGACTCAAGGGTAAACTTGACTTCAGATAAGACAATGGGAATATGGGTTACATCCATAAATTTCACATTCAGGAGGGACTATTGTGTTAACCCAGACTATTTGGAAGCTCTCTCCAGATCACAGGCTTTCATTCTTTTCTGTTAAAAAATTGATTTCCTTTGTGTCACCCTTATTGATAGTGATTAGATCAGCAGCAAAATTAGTGAACATTACCAAACTCAGTAACTTGTGAATGAAGAAGAAAGATGTTCAGCTAAAAGGCTTCAAGTGACAAAGGCCATAAGGAATTATTTTGCTTCAGGGAACAATTACACACTTAAAAAGTAATTTTAGTCCCACCTGTAGCCATTGGATAGCATTATGTTCTAGTATTAGAGACCAAAAAGGTCCCTATTGCCACGTGCAAGTAATTACAGATTGTGATCTAGTTGTTTTTGTGAGCCTAATAATCCATAACAACCTAACTGCCAGTCACACATGGAAGGTTTCAGTCGTCTCCTTCTGTACCTAAGTCAGTAACTGTCAAACCAAAACCTTGACTTATTGCTGATGCAGGATGGACTCACTCAGATTTTCTAAAATATTTCCACTTTTGTCAAAAAGAAATTGTAAGGGCATAAAAACTTGAGATCTTTATTTCAGCAACTAAGGTAGAAAAAAATGCTGATGCTTGTAGGGTCAGTTGCTGCTGCAGTTTCTGTGATACCTAGGAACATTGTCGCAGATGTGATTGTCAGACGATGTTGTGTCTAGCTGCTGTTTTGAGAAGACTCTTTCAAGTTAGTGAAATCCAAATATTCCTTTCTGCTATATTTCTACAGGGACAAATATATGCCTGGCACATATACTGCATTTCAGAAAGGTCAATATTCATAACACGAAGCTCACAGAAATGTTGATAAATGTATTTTAGACCACTCTGAGCAAAAATTATCAAACTCAATTTTCAGCACATTATGGCACTAAAGTAAAAAAAAAAAAAAAAGGCTCTAATGTTCTTCCACAGATATTTTGTGTTTGAGGGTGATTCTTCTGGCATAGGATACTCAGCATTCTCAACTCTAGACCTTCTTACATGGCTAATGGAAAGGTGGGTCCTCCTTACAACCCAAAGGACAAAATCCAGGTGACCTGTGGATAGCAGCATGGAGGCTGAGCACAGCTGTTCCAGCACAGTTCCTACAGTCATTACAAGTCAGGTCCCTCTCACAGTACCATGTGTAAGTGAAGGAAACGTTTTCTGCTTTTAGAATAATCAGGTCACAAGGAATGCTGAAACAAAGACTAATTGTAATCTCATGCAATCAGTGCAATTTCACCTGATTTATTGGTGAAACTCCAGGACAGCAAAATCTGTCCTATTATATAGGACATATTATTATTCCCTATATTATCTGGAGGCAAATTATTGGAGATAAAGAGCTGAAACTGGAAAGGTACAGGACTTGGTGACACAGCTTATGATATCAAATATTTATTGTTTGGCTTTTTTTTTGAGACAAAAGAAAAGTATTTTTCAGACTGTTTTTCATTATATAAAATTCTGCCAGAAATTTTGGCATTTGCTGACATTTGTGACTTTCCAGAATACCTGAAATGAAGAGTAGTTGGAACTGAAAAGGCTCTTGGAAAAGAATCACTTGATAACCTAATGATTTGAGCTTGTGTAGACCAGCGAATTATGAAAAGGTGTTAGTTGGATGTACTTTAGAAATTAGGCTGTGGTTTTCCTTTGGAGCAACAGGAAAAGCACAACATGATGTCAAAAATTCTGAAAAATAGCTAATTAACCCTTCCTCCCAAACCTAGAAGTTATGAATGAATTAGAAAAAAGTAATGATCCCTAAACAATAGTTTTATGGTAACGATGAAAAAGCATTAAGATAGGAGTGGAATGATGTGTGCAGTGAATTTGCTTACAGGAAGTGATACAAATAGCCAGTATGGAAACATTCACAAAATAATTAGTATAGGAGCAGCCTTTAAGTTCTGAGTGAGCACAGAGGTTCAGCCATGCTTTTGACTTGTCTTATTTGAAGTGTAACAACACTTTAAATGCGAAAATGTAAAATCTGTTCTACAAATGTCCATTTAGTTACAGTCTTTCATGAGGGCATTATGGCTTTCAGGTGCAATAAACTACCCTTCTTTGTAACAACACTCCTTTATAAACACAAAGCAAATCATTATGTGGAAAGGGGAGAAGTTAAAAGCCCTAAATCTTCCATTCCCAAGGATACTGTTACCTTCAGATAGAATGTATTTTTTTATGTATGTATTTACTGCTTAAATGTAGTATATTTCCATTGGGTTTAGCTGACAAGATTTTAGGGAGTTCTTCATTACTGATTTATATGTATACATATAGACACATATATGTTCAACTACCCATACACTTTTTTGCTCCTGTTTCCTAGTATAAAATTATTGCCTTCCCTGGAACAATGAAAATGCAACTGCTTTCTAGACCAGTAACTGTTCTTTCTTTGAAGAGGCTCTTAATAGGATGCATGAAACATCTGGAAGAATTAAATCAAAGGGTGATGGAATTCCCACTGGAGAGCACATGTCAAACAAGAAAAAGAGTCTTGTGGAACAAATCAGATTTTGCCCTGAGAATTAGCAAGTACAACAGCTAAGCTTAGCATTGGATTGAGACGAAAACTCCTAAGAGGCCTATTGATACTCTTTTTAAATATCCACTGTGCCTGAAAAAGAGAAAAAGTTGTGTAATACAGTCTGCAAACAAAATATCTGTTTTCCCTATCCACAACCACTATTCAGAGAAATTCCTGAGATCCACAATAATCTACATGTAGGGAAGATGGTCTGAGAGACAGACTGCATCTAATAAGCACATGACCATTAGGAGAATATTCAACTACAGCTGAATATAAAGATGCAGTGGGGAAGGGAAACCCAAATATGGTAGATGCACAGGGATCCACAGAGAGAACAATTATCATCCACAGCTCTAGTTGTCCATTTTGGCACTTGTGTAATTCCAGTTGTCACACCAAAGCTGAATTTCATTCAGTGTCTTTCTAAGAAAATGTTTTATTAAGGAGAAAATTAAAAACCGTCTCAGAAACTAATAGTCACACATGTGTCTGTCTGCCTTGCACAGTCATATTCTTTTCTTATTCACAGCTGCCAAACAAAAAAAAAATTAAAATATGTCTGTACACTAATACCAATCTCCCCAAAACTGCATTGTAAAGTGGTGAATTAAAGTGATTAAAAGAGTAATTTACTGAAAGACAGTAGGTTTAAATTAGGTTTTAATTGTGGATGCCCCATCCCTGGAAGTGTTCAAGATCAGGCTGAATGGAGCCTTGGGCAACCTGCTCTAGAGAAAGATGTCCCTGCCCACGGCAAGGAGCTGGAAAGAGATGATCTTTATGGTCCCTGCCAACCCAAACCATTCCATGTTTCTATGAGAATGACTTTACTTTTATTGGGAAAGCAAAATGCTCCTTCATTCATATTATAATGGATATTCATCCAATCTTTTTCTATTTCTCTCTTTACATTCCTATAAATTAAAAGACTTACGGAAGGCAAGTGGTAAATAATGCGCAAGACTATGACTAGAATATATACTTGGATGAAACAAAGGAAATTTTCAAAACTCTATTTCTCACTGGTCCAAAGGCAGCTCAAGAGAGCAGTGATATGTTTTTCCCCTTGTTCTTGTGAAGTTTCCTTCACCCTCACTCAATGGAGAATGCTCGTCTCATGGAAGAGGGAACAAGGTGAGCTGACTGCAAGAAGCCCAAGTGATCTTAGACTGGAGATGCATTTAGTGGTTGGATTCCTTGATGGCGCTCTATTAAAATATTTTAGCTCTTTTGGATTTATTAAAAGCATAACTCCTGAAACATATTACCTTCTATTTTTTTTTACTACAAAGAGTCTTTGTCTTTCCACTACAGTGGGACTGATTTGAAAGGAAATTAGTCTGTTACTGAAGGTGGTGGGAGAGCAGATATTCTACTGTGGATAACACAGGATGTGTTTGTAGTACTGCAAAATGCAAAGTGAAACACTTCCTTTACCCTTTTGTATCTCATGCAGTGGTTCCCTTGCCTCTCCAGAGAGGCTGTATGATTTATAATTATAGATGTTTTGATTCTTTTCCATCTTCTGGTCATGTGGGGAAGGGATCACCGACTACTGTATTCATGGTGAAACTGAGTCTGTTGGGCCTTTATTCAAACCACTGAATCACTTATATTGGAGAAAAAAAGATGCACAGTAGGAAATATTTTAAGGATAAAACTGACTTTTGGAATCTGTGCAGAAAATAAGCTTCCTATGCAGATAAAACAAAGAAAAGTTATTTTCACCACAGTTAAATATTGAAACAATATGAACAGTACTCTGAACTGTGTAACCTTAAAAGTGAATAGTGCAATTTACAGACTTCATCCCACCACATAAATTTCACTGACTATGGATTGCTTAGTACACTGGAGCCTTATGCCTTTTTAGCACACCAGTTTCCTAGACTATCATTCCTACAATTCTACATTCTTCCTTTCCCTTGGAAAGCTTTTTCTACAGCTATTCTTCCTGCACATTTAAGAATTATTCCTACTTTGTAGATCTGCAGCAGCATGTTGCTGTATTTGCAAAAGTTTCCAGACATGCTGGTTCTCTGCCTTCTTGTTTGCAAGTTCAAATTGTGCCAGAAAGATATGCTGCTTTCCTGTGATCACAAAATTAATTGCATTAGTCAGCAGTAGTCTGATTTATGTCTCCAGTTCAAGTCACAAATGTGTGATCAGTGCTAAAAGTTGTGGTTCATAGGTCAGTGTGATTAAATTTTTCACTAATGCTTCACCTTCAGAGAAGCTTCGTGTATGCAAATAATCTAATTTCTTCTGAATGCTTTGTATTTCTTTAATCATCTCTTAAGATGAATTGGTGATTTGTTCTGCTGAAAATATATGCTAGAAAAATGTGCTTTTTTTCAGATATATTGTATTTGTTGTCAGAAACATATGATAAAAGTGCTCCTGTTGTTAAATCTGAAAATACTTTTTACTGTCAATTTTGAAAGTAGCTTTGAACATAATGAACTCTGCATTTCTCTCATACACAAAGGATTTTATAAATTCTTATAAGTCAAAATCCATACCGTTCATAATAATGAATATTTGCCTTTAGTGTCAGCAGATGTTGTGTGCAGACAAGGAAGGCAGCGGCAACTCACAGGGACATTGTTTACAGAATCAGTGCTTAATTACCAAGTAGTAACACAGAACATACTTTAAAACAAAGCAGAGTGAAACACTTGAGAAGTTTGCAACGGTGCAACAAGTAAGACTAAATCTGCAATTTAATAAAATGAAACATTACATTTTATTCTTTGTAAACATCAGTAAGATTCATGTCAGCTGCCAACAAATGAAAGATCTTAATGTATTCTAAAGTGAAGTTTCTTTCAACAGAATTTCTGCTTCATAAGTTTTCTAAACAAGAAAGCATCTGAGCTGCTCCAGCATAGAGCTTTTAAAGGCTATCAAATGGCATTTAAAACACACACACACACTCTACACACCAAACTCTACCCCTCCTTTCCCCTCTGTGTTAATGGTACAGAGCGTCTTCCCATAATTAAACTAAACCCTGAAATCTTGACCATTGTGGTTACTAAAGATCCCATGCACTTTTCAGGAGAGGAGGGGCATTAACCACAGTTTCCTCCACAAATTCTCAGCCAGGTAATTGCCTGCCTAGAAATCATCCATGCAGCTTCAACTGAGCAAGCTATTTTCACTCACTCTCTTACTGAAACTGTTGGAGGGCGTTGCAAGCATGGGCTGACAGCTGTGTTCTGTCTTAATGCTCTCTTGCTTTGCTGAATATGAAAACACTGCTACCATAACACAATAAAATGAACAAAGTGACAGGAGTATATTTGCCATAAAGTTTAGGAATAGCAAGTAAGCTTATAAAAGCATTGGTAAACTAAGCCATTAATCTCTACAAAAGATACTGCTGTGTAACAAGTTATCCATCATGGCAGATAATGCAGATTTGAGGTGAAAAGTTGATGATCCCCAGTTCACACTTTCAATTGAGCACATTTCATCTGTTTTAACTGAGGCAAGAAAAGGAACAACCTGGACTAATTTCAAATGTCAACTGTGCAAGTAAGACAAAGTCTTAGAAAGAAAACTGCCATTCACCCAGTTTTATTTTCAGGCATGCTTAAGAAATGTTCTTCTGGTTTCTATCTTCTTGTAACTTGATGGGAGCCTACAGGAGACTGAGATGTTCAGACAGAAATTCAATGATGGAGCTCAGAGTAAAATGACACAGCTTCCCAGATACACTCCAGAGATATTTAATAGGTTCTATCATAATCCATATGTTCTCTTCAAAAAATAGGAATAAAAACCAGCTGCCTTACAAAAAATTCTAACTGCAGTATGAGTTAATTTTAAACTGATGTAACATTCAGTCAGTTTTCATTTAAAATGACAGTGGATATCTTTGCCAGACTAAGTGTGGATTTGTAAAAACAGATGAGGAACAGTAAAATGTTTTTCCTTCAAGACAAATATTTCTTTTTAACATGGAGCTTTTGGATAATAGGAAATTGTTCAAGTGAAGAAAGACTTTACATTCATCACCATGATGATGTATTACTAAAGTACTGTACTGTACTTTTGGACTCTGTTAGGAACCCCTCAGGGATGTGGCAGAGCAGAGATTGCAAATGGTACCTGATGCCAGTTCTCCTGGCTCAGGCCCTGTAACAACTTGCTGGCTCTGGTGACATCAGGATGGTCAGCATGACCAGGCACTGGTGTGGTGCCTGCTGACTCCAACCATAGGTGTCAAACAGAGGCAGGAAGCAGCAGGCTAGATTATGTTTGTTTGTTTATTTCTACTATTCTAGCCTGAAAGAATTGCCTCTGTGAGGTTCCAAGTGATTTAGACGTTTTCAAATACCACCTCTGTGAACAGCAAAAAAATAACAAAAATACGGTTTGAAGTAACCAAGAACCACATTACAAAATAGAGCAGGCAACCCACTAATACTCCTCATTCCTACCATTCTAACTGCTCTTAGCTCCCTAGAAAACCACAAATGGCTGAGGACTAAAGTAGGCTTATAGCGTGTCCCAAAGATCAACAGCTTTGACTATGCAAGCCCAAGAATGTAATCATTGCAGGAAAAAAGTATGGTGTGTCTTGGCACACATGCTTGGCAATAGTATGGCATACCAGAGAGACTGGGACAGATGTGTCATTGAGGTCCATTCTGACATCTTACAGTGTTTTCAAAATGATGTTTCATCTTAGGTCTCAAAAAGAGCAGATCAGTCGGGTAACTATCCTATATCCTCTTTGCTTGAGACAAATGTTTTTTCCCATCTTCCCTTTCTGAGTTGCTCTCCCAGTTCCTATAGTCATAATGCCTCAATCCTTCATCCTGGTCTTATTCTTGGTAGCATGGCTGATAAAAAAGCCAAAATGTTTCAAAGGCTGTCTGTATCCAAGCAAAACAACTTGAATGGTCCCATACAAAAGCTCCAGATTGGATTTGACCAGTCAAGAGAGAAGTTTGGTAGTCATCATTTGCTAGATGAATTGGCCAACGTAGTGTCCAGGACTGGTCTTAAAGCCACATAATATTAACAACTGTGGAGAAACAAGAAACACAATTAAACCAAAGCTTGATGTTCCCATCTTTTGAATACCCTCTGCATTCCAGCACCCCATTGAACTAAACAAGGATGGTTAGGGGCATACACCAACTTCCTTTAAGTGAGAGGCAAAGTGGGGTAGGAGTTTCTTCTGAGAAAAGCGTTGTCCCTGAATTCCCATAAAATATGATGGGAGAGTCTGATAGAGGTCTGTAAGATTAACAAATAGTGTTGAGAAGCAAACAGAGGATGATTATTTTCTATAATAACAATGCACTCAAGGCAATTATTAGGTACTGCATTTCAAGAAAATCAAAGGAGGAATGTTTTGAACTAACACATAGTTAAATTATGGAACTCTTTGGGACAGAATGTTGAGCAGGCCAAAGACCTGAACTGGCTCACAAAGGGCCTAGACAAATTCCTACAGGATAGGTCCAGATACTATTGTTCATGTTTAAAAGCAGACTCAGAAAACTCCTAAACTGTTATTTACAGTAAATTATGAAAATGTACTAAGGGATAGATTGTTTCCTGAAACTTGTATTAAACACTCTTCTCTATTGTAACCAATGCCATTAAAGACTGTGCTGGGTTGAAGTGGACTTTTGGTACAAAAAACAGAGGAAGTCTTCTGTTTCTGAGAGGGAGTTGGGGTGTAAGAATGAACCTTTGGAATAGGTCGTGAACATAAAATGCAAAACCAACTGCAATTTTTAAGAAGTATTTTTGGTGAATAAGCAAAAATGAACATGCTGTCATAGAGAAAAATGCTATCCTAAAATTAGCATACAATATTTTTTCCCCTTGCAACAGGTAAGCTTAACCTTGAGTGGGTGTCCTATCTTAACTTTAAAATAATTGTTTTCCCTCTGTAAGCTTCTGACTATGCAAACTTTATACACATGCTCACCTCTAATCATATGAGTGCTCCCTTAAGAATCATGTATCTTTTTTTTTCCTTGGCTGTGTTGATATGCTGTCCACTGCTTTCCCTTTCAGCTTTGAATAAAGTGGACACATCTCACACATGCATGGCCATTATGCAACAGTTTTTCAATGACTAAGAAATCTACTACAAACCTGTCCAATCAAAATCTCTTATGAACAGCTCCAGGATAGTTAATACTGGAGCAGCAGTACTGTGTCAATGCCAACCAAGCATGAACTCAAATAATGTTATTTACTTGATTGATAAAACAAAAAGTATTTTGGGGATGCAAAGACAAGTTTTGTTTAGTTACTGGGCTGGTTAACAATGTAAAAGCATTTTATTTTATATTTCATTTTTTCTTGTGTGCCTTTTCTGTTTATCTCTCTCTGTCTTTTCTTTCCCAGATGCACTGCAACAAATCCATGAAGTTTCAGACCTCTGGATTAGGCAGAACCCTGGAATACACAGAACTCCTGCTGATTCTTGCCATTCTTGTTAAAGAACTGCAGAAAAATGTGGTTGTTCATGATATTTCCTTGCTTGGATCTATTCAGTCCGTTTGTCACACAATAACAGAATATTTGCACTTTTCATAAAGCCTCTTCTGTAGCTAATTCTTATGAGGGTGGAAACTTCTGGACAAAAGACAGCACATTTCACACTAGAAACTCACATTGACACCTTCATAAATATTTTGGCACTGCTCTGTAAAATATTACTCAGTCCTTTCCAAGGATCTGCAGGCTTGATATGATGTACATGGTACAAAATAAATGTCAGTGAATTAGTGTTATTGGTAAAGGAATACAGAAAATAAAAAGGTAAAAGACAATCTGAATGCACAATCCTTATTTGAATGGGAAAAATATCCATTAATATAACTGGCTACTCTACATTGCAGTTTTAGGCAAGTGAGTAGAAAGTGCCCTAATTTAAACCAGAGTACACTGTTTCTTCTTGAGGTTCCAGTTTTTCACTGGAAACCTGTTGAATGTGGCTGAAAAGCACACCATTTGAAAATGAGTGCTCTGTGTCTCCCTGGTATCTTCTTTCTGAAGTCTGAAGTCCAATTTGCAAGTGTGGCTGTAACAGAGGGGAACACTGCAGTGTCCTGTGGCAGAGAGAGTCAAAGGACTGAACATGGTGGGCATTTAGGAGCATCACAGCAGGGGGAGTGGGATAGAGCTCAGGTCTCCTGTTTTCCTGCATCATCTACTGTAGGTATTGCATTTTATTGTTTATTGGGCCCTAACTGTGCAAACAGATATTCTGTTACTTCCACTTGCTCCAGTTAATTATTTCAGGGCAGGTTTGTAGGCCACACTGCATAGGAAGTTGGATTCCTTTTGTCCTTGAAATCTATGAATCTGTGAAAGCTATAAAGAAACCCCTCCTATCATTAGGAGTCTTAACCAGTGTAGGGAACTCTGGATGCTCAGTTCTGTGTGGGTCAGGGCTATTGAGCTTTGAACACTGCTGTTTCCAGGGCATGACGGCCGTCTCCCAGGAAGAATTTGAGTAAGGGACTCTGTGATGCTCACATTACTGTGCTTGTATCTTAGCCTCTGAGTAGCAGTACTTATCTATCCCCTCCCTGGATAACAGCAGCATCCACTCTTCCCTTTTATGCAGAGCATCAGCCGATGTCTAAATGTCTTGACAGACCTTGGTTTTCTGAGCTTTCCGTGGTGGCCCACGTCCATGCTGATGCAAACATGTGACTTGATAAAAGAAGCTTTCAATTTTGATTAAGATAAACCACATGAAGACATGTCAGATGGTATGTGGAGCCTGGCCCATGCCTGTTATGAGAATGGACTCCTGCCCTTGAAAATTCAAATGAAAATGTTTATAAGGAAGCTGGTAAGGTAGAATAAATCCCTCTAATTGAGTAACCTAATCTTTCAAACAATCTTTCTCAATGCAATGCTATTTACTTTGGATTCAGAGTAAAAAGGGAGTTAAAGGACCAATGGAGCTTTAGGTTTCCCAGTAAAGTGGTGGCATTGTAGGAAAGGGGCAGAGTATGAGATGGAATTTATGGAATATAAATATCTATTAATAAAGCATGAAAAGACAGCTATGCAGCACTGATCACTCCCTCACTGTGGGAATTCCTGTGGAAGCACAATTCACATAACTTTTCACTCCTCTGTTTAACACAAGATGGGATTAAACATGGTTAGAAAACTCTTCACATATTAAGGGTAGGAAGACACAGAAGAGGCAGCAATTAGCAGCTGCCCCTACAAACGGAGGACCTACAGAGTCCCAGAGGAAAGCTTGTGAACTGAGGACAACTCGCTGAACTACTGAGCTGTACATGCTAGAATTCCTCACTTTTAAATTCCTGCACTATGAGATATTTTTTGGGCGTTCAGAGGCTGGAAACTCCTGCAGGCAGCCCCAAGACATCCTTGCTTTTCCCCATTCTCTCCTGCAGTCCTCTGCCCCAGCAGTACTCTTCATCCTCACTTCTGCCCCCACCACTCACACAGGGCATATCTAAAAACACACAGAGAGGAAGAACCTGTCCCCTGCATTTCTTCTTCCTGTAACACCTACTTTGGCTACTGTCATTGTACTCTGCCACATCAGAGGTGATCACCTCTGCCTGCTTCTCCATTTAGGTATTCCATTTTGCATTGCTTAATAAAATTGTTCTCACTGCCTGCAACCCTCTGAAGCCATAGAGGAGAGGGTAGTTATAGCATATGGTCCAGCTATGACAGGAGAGTAGATAGCTTAAATTTTCATTTTTAAGATCCCAGGAGGTATTATTTGCTTTGTGGTAAGGAGAAGGTAAGTAAGAGATTCTTCATTTACTTATGATAAGGCCAGGACTGCATTTAGTTTCCCTTTCTAGTGCTGTCTGTTTGAGCCATGCACTTCAACCTGTGGAGCTATTCCAAATGTATGCCAGTGTGAGGGTATCTTGACTTTACATGTTTATTAGTGATTGTTAACCACAGTTTAATTTTAAATGTATTAATACCCCCAAACTTTTTGTTTGACCACCCACAGTTCACAGAAGAATGAAAGTAGTGGCATATTTCCTACCCCAAAAATTGACACAGATGCTTAGGTAGATAAGTACTACGTATACATGACAGTCTGTGTTCCAGGGCTACTTTGATATTAAAAACATTAATATCAAATCAGGTCTAAACAATGTGAACCCTACTTTGCTATAAATATCTGCCGTGAAGTTATAAGGATTAACTGACAACCTAGTATTTGTTTAAATTGCCTGCTGACTATGTTTTTTCCTTCTTTAAAAGATCCAACATGTGCATAATGTCTTCTGTTAAGTCTGGATGAGTCTCTTAAATGGAAAATGCACCCTACTGACCTCATTTGAAAAAGCAGTTTGGACTAATATAAATTTACTGCAAAGCCATTTAAATTTCCTATCTGTTCTTTCTGCACTGTGTTTACTGAATGTGACAAGTTTAAGTAGATCTAAAGTGGATAGTACTTTTCATCACATTGTTGCTTCAACTGTTACTATTCAAAACCTCTGCTTAGTTTCCAAAATGAGAAGAAAAGCAATGTAAAATATAACTTACTGACTCAAAGTTCTGTCAGGCAGCAGTCTTCTGCCTAAACAATAAGAAACCATTCATAATGTATATATTCAGTATTTCTATTCACACAATAAGTTGTCCTGTAAATTTGAGAGATCCAAATGGACTGTGAATCCTCTTGTCTACAGCAAGAGATGCAGCTGTGAGAAGGAGGCTAAATCTGTCTGCTCAGCCTGTGTGAACACCAGTCACATTTGCTTTCCTGAGCTTGATGCATGACAAGTCCATGGAGGATGTAGGCAGTAGATGACATAATTGCTTTGAGTAAAGACAAATTCATTTTTAGGATGCAGCTCCTTCTCCTTGGAGTTGGAAAAAGTGGTAGGTTTGGAGGTATTGTGGGTTGCAGGCAGGGTGATACCTTACAGACTTATCAGCTTGTGGCTTTTACTCCATCTTTACTGAAAAAAACAGCTTGCAATTTTTGTTCATTTCTTCCTCAAAGGAATAGTGGAGAATCGCTGCTTCCAGTCATTCTCACATGCAGAGTCATGTTTACATTTTCTTTTAAAATGAAAAATGCCTAATCTAGTCAAGGTTGAGCCATTTATGAACATATCAAACATTTAAAATAAAAATCTGCAAATGAGACTGATTGTTCATAACCTGTCAAATCACCTGACAATAAAGCCATCTTATCAACACATCTGGCTTTCTGAAATCCAGCTGATCAATTGGTTTTGTTGTGTGATCAGAACAGTAAGACACTCATGATGTGGTGACTCATGATGAATTTCACAACTGGAAAAGCCTTACTGAAAAATCCTTTAACGTTTTAGATAAGTTAGACAGCTGCCATTCTTTGCTGCTATTGCAGCTGCTATTTTGAATAATTATTTGTGTTATCAAAGCAATTAGGAACAATGACTATGACTGCATTAGGTGAGGGGTCCCCACTTTTCTCCCTGCCCATCTGCAAGACACCACTAAATGAGGTCCAGGTACATGGCTCACTTCTGGGAGCCATCCCAGAAAAGAAGGGCTTTGAGGAAAGACTCCGAGGTATATTTATGGGGAGATGGAGGTAAAATTTTGCTGTTTCTGGGAGAAAGCATAGCATTATATTCTTAAAAGTGTACCCAACTGATGAGATTACAACTGCATACTGCTGAAGGACTCAATTTAGCGGTCAAAGAGATTTATAAGTAGGCCGGAAGTGGGGTATGATGGCTTTGAAAGTGAAGGTAAATATTCTTTTTCCATATGTAAAATAGAAGTGAACAACCCCATAGAGGAGTTTATGCACTCAAAGGGATTAACTAAACAGATCATTACACCAAGGTATCCCCAAAAGTTGTGATGGTACTATGGGTTATTTGTCAATGCTAGAGAGAAGAAAGTTATAACAACCAAAGAGAGAGCTCGAATGACTTTTTGGCTGCCTGACTAGTTTTGAAAGCCTATTAGAACTGCCATACAAATAAAGCATTAAGGTTAGATATGTTCTTGAGAGGGAGTGTCCAGCAGAAAATGCAACTTAAGTCAAGGAACAGTTGATTGTCTCCACAGCAATCACAGAGTACTGAACTATTTCCCTCAACTTTATTGAACCTGACTGGCAGATAAAATGAAGCATGTGGTTCCTTTTAAAGTCCCAGAAAAAAGCCTAGCTTGCTAGGTACATGCAGGTGATGTAAATCAACAAAAATGGATGTTGATGCTTGGGAGCAGAGGTTTAAAACTCTTCCAGCCTAAACAAGAACACTGAGGTAAGAGTAACTCTAAGGTGAGAAGTGGACATTCAGAGTAAGACAAGTGTGCTACTCAGCTCACTTAGAAGAGGACCAACATTTCCTTTGGTGTTCACTAACTGGGTACTATTGGCATGTTATTTTGGCTTAGTAAGAAATAAGATATTTCACAATCTGATATTGAAAATATTGTGGTAGCCTTGGAACTTCTCCGTATAACTGGCATAGTGCTAGCTATGTATATGTTAGCAGATGGCAGAATGACTGCAGTTTAGATAAAAAGCATGGGATATATGACTTCTTGGCATGGAGTTGGATGGGGAGTTTATTGATCAGGGTTCCTAAGGAAGAAAAGAATCTTATGCCCCTGCCAGACTCTTCTAATAGACAGAAATGACATAGAAAAACATCTGCCTACAGAAAATAGGAAAAGATCAATGCTATTATTATATCTAGTGCAGAATGAACAGAGAGGTGGAGAGGAAAAAAGGTCTGAGAGTTCAATTAGGTGTGGTGAAAAGGTAACTGGAACTACAGCTGCAGAAGTAGTTTTTTTTGGTCACTGGGAAATCTGGTATCGCTGAAGGACATCTGTAAGACAAATATGAGAACTGAATGTCAGAAACTGGTCATTTTATTGAAGAAATGAGTCATTGCTGAAAAAGTGACGAATGAAGGATTCTTCAGTTATATTAGTGGAAGACAGGGAATAGGACAAGAAAAAGAAAGCTGAGGAAGCAGTGGAGAAAAAAAAATGAGTAGACAAAGTTATTAGGTTAAAGAGCAGTGTTACATAGAATGAATTAGTGATTTCACTCAAAATCATATCGTTTTCAGAGACGAATTTGAATATGTGGACCATTCTCTAAATGGCTGGGATAGAGTTCATTCTCTTCAGAGTGGTTGGTATGGGGCTGTGCTTTGGATTTGTGCTGAATGTAGTGATGATGATACAGAGATTTTTTTTTTTATTTGGATGAGCAGTTTTCACATAGAGCCAAGGCCTTTTCTTCTTTTCGTACTGTCATGCTGGCGAGTAGGCTGGGGATGCATGGGAAATTGGGAGGAGACACTGCTGGGACAGGTTACCCCAACTGGCTGAACAGATTTTCCAGACAATATTCTCAGTACATAAAGTCAGGGGAAGAAGGAGAAATGGGGTACTTTTGGAGTGATGGGGCTTGTCTTCCCAAGTAACAGTTGCACATGAGGGAGCCCTGCTCTTCTGGAGATGGCTGAACACCTGGGTGTCCCTGGGAAGCAGTGAATTATTTCCTTGTTTTTCTTTCCTATGTATACACAGCTTTTACTTCTCTATTAAACTGTCTTTATTTCGGCCCACGAGTTTCCTAGCTTTTACTCTTCTGATTCTCTCCCTGATCCTGCTGGTGGGGGAGTGAGTGAGTGGCTGCTTGTGGGGCTTGGCTGCTGGCTGGGGTTAAACCATGACAATATGCCATTGGACCTGTTATCATAATAAGATGCAACCTCTTAAATAACCAGATCTCACTGAGGTTGAACAAACACATTGGACAGAAGCAGCTGTTGTGTTAAGGGAAAGAACCCTCTCCAGACAGATTTCCTGTTTTGTTGTTCCTCAAGGCACAGTGTGCTCTGACTCCACACAGGGTTCATGAGTTGTGTAGTTTCTTAACAGTAAGCAAAGGAAGAAAGTGAAGCCCTGTAGTACAAGAAAAAAGCCCCAAAACTATTGCTTTCAGTAGTTTCTATAGTATGTTAAAGCCAGATTCAAAAGTTCTTATAAGTTTTCAAGAAAATAATCCTTGAATTTTGTTAATTTGGCTCTTTCATCTTTGTCTTAACCATCATGTCAAGTAAAGAACTCAGAAACTACAATGACTTTTGGCCAAGGGCTAATTAAAATTTGGTTTAAACAACACAACATAAAGGACATCTGTTTGTGTCATGTACAGATTATTCACCACTCACTGTCACATTGTAAGTGTGAATTTGAGGGAAATAGGTCAGATTCTCAGCTGCAGAAAACTGGTGCATTGGGATACTCGTGTTAGGGATACAGTCCTACTGTGATCTGGCAGTGTGCACTCTTGAACTCAGACCAGAGTCGGGCTTCAAGTTAATGATGTAGAAAAATGTATTGGTATTTAATTCATATCTGGAAAGTCCACATATGAGTAAATCATGTATTACCATACCTTGATAAGTGGTGTTCATGTACCCAAGCCAAGCATTTGAAAGGACTATGAGTCCTTCGTATTTTTGAGCCTCTAGTGTTAATTGGCCTCTAAGATGAACTGCTCAATCCATCAATTACTCTGAGATTATAGTTTTGCACTGTAATATCACTAATCTAAAAATGAATTGTTTGCAGTATGTCAGAGTGCAGAAACTGCAAGAGCGGTTTTTGTATAGCTGTGTGGGAACTTTCAGTGAAGGACAAGATCTGCTAGCTGGTGTTATTTGGGACCAATATGGACACTGGGATGTGTTCATGATCTGAATGAGAGGGGAGAGATGAGCTGCTCACCAGCACAACCTTGTCCCAGAACACAGGACTGATGGAGAACTGATAGGGTAATAGCCAGGCTTTGCCATCCCTATTCCAACTCGCTTCTGAAGTCCTTAACCTGCACCAGCTCTGGTGTCACTCAGGAGGGTGTGAATCAGAAATAAACCCAAACCCAGTGATACAAAGTTCTACACTGGTAAGAGCAAAATTTACTCTTCCTCAGACAGGCATGCACCTTGACATCCAGATTGCTGTGGTTTAAACATTTTTTCTAGGAATGAACCATCATGTTTTTTTCTTGTTTCAGTCCAGTTTTGCCAATGAAAAACCAACCCTGAGTGTTCATTGCACAAAGGCACAAACTTTACAGACGCTGACATTATATTTCTTGTTATTATGAATTATATTTTCGTAAGAACAAGAACAGGAAGAAATCTCTTCAATATAAAGACATTGTATTATGATTGCTCTACTCTTAACAGATTACATAAAGAAAAATAATGTCCCAAATTGTGGTATTGGAATAAGTGTTTTATATTAATTTTCTACTCCAAGGAATGAGCAAACATTAAAATAAGGAAACTGGAAACTAGAATATTTAAATTATTCAATAAAAAGAACAAAAACACATTTCTTGAATAGACCTATTGTTCTTCAAAATGAGAGGAAAAAGGCAGCTACCATAACTATTCATTACTCTCCATAAAAGTACAATATTTTTTCATTATAAAGAAAATCACTGCAAGGATTTAACTTAAAGTATTTTAATTTCTAAAACTAGACCATTTTCCTAGCCCGTGAAATAAAAAAGCTTAAGAATTATATAGGAGTTTAATTTGTTATATGAAAAGACTTAACCTCTTTATCTCTAGAGAATTCTCATTTCTTAAGCTATTGATGGTCTATTGAATATACTCCAAATGGTAGGCGTGTATGAGCAGGCATGTTAACTTTTACTTACACTTTATTCAGAGACAGTTAAGCATGTGGTGGCTCTATCTTAAAGCAGAGCTCTCATGAGTGTCAAAGATAATTTTGTCATAATTTCAGATGTGTATTTAGCGTTTGTCTTGCAATTTCAGTGTTGGATTGCAGGCACTTTGTGCATGGATGAACAAAGGCAGGGAGGAACAAGGACAGTCATCTTTGTGTGGCCTGTACAATTGCACTTACTTAGTTTAAGGAAGGAAGTGAGGTCTGTGACCTTGCCTTGCTCCACACTGTGGAGGGTACACCATCCTAAAGGCAAACATTAATTGGAAGCCTGTTTTAGTTAGAAAAGGAAAGACACAAAAATTGGGTTTACGTGAAGGAAGCAGAAGGAGAAGCCAGTGGGGGTAGGTGATTAGTGGGAAGCACTGAGTGCAATGTCTGTGTTGCTCAGGACTGTGGGACTGTGCTGAGGGTAGCCTTTGAACATGATGTGCAAGGACAACACAACAACAGCCAATTTTTTGAAGGGCTAACAGTAAAATTCTTGGCTGCAGAACAGCTCTGGACAGATTTGAACAGAGAAGGAGAAAGAGAACCGGCTTATGTCCATTGCAGTTCAGGGCACACAACCCTTACCATCTGATGCATTTTTAGATATTATACATTTGAAATGGGTGTCTGATAGATATTCTCCAGTGCCCTTTTCTGCCTACTGACCAGCATCCCCACCCCTGTAATGGGTACTCTCCAGCTGCCCCTTCACATTGGGTACAGCTGCTGTTGCATAATTCTCCTTTATGTACCCTTCTCTTGCCATTGCTGGAAATAGTAATTAAAACCCCCCTGAGTCTACCTTTTCTTTTTTTTTCCTCCCTTGTTCTGCTTTTGCTGCTGATAGTTCTCCTTTTACTCTGGAAAGGATTTTCAGACCCAAGTGTCCTTCAAGAAATATTATCTCTTAACTGGCATATAATCTGAAGAAGACGTCTGGTTTATTGTCCCTACCTAATATAATTGTCCCCAGCTACACTTGCACATCTGTTACATATTTATGTGTTAAGGGTTCCCCCTTGCCCAAAAGTGACTGAATTTAGTGATATTCTGCTGGTGACAAGTTTGCGTGCTACAGAGGCACAATGAGGTGCGAACAGTTCAATTGCCAGCAGGGAAGAAAAATTATTATAACCTGCATCGTTTAGAAAGCTTTATATTTGGAAATCATATACTCTAACTCCAGCCTTCCAGGTAATTAATTGGTGGTAAGGAGCCAATAGAGGAAGTGGATGACTTTTGGTACTCATACACTTTATTTTACTTCCCACACATGTCTACATCATAACCAAAAGCATCTGAATATAAAAGATTCTGCAGCATCTTCAGAAACATCAGTGAGCCTCAGTAAAATAGCTGAACCTTGACTCAGCCCCTTAGGAGCTGTTATAAAACCATTTTTGTGAAGTAAAGTAGAAGGATGGGTGGGAAAAAGAAAAACAGATTTTGTCACTCCCGAAATATGCTCAGATTCAACCTTCACTAACCCCATTGTGTAAAACATACTGAAAATTATTAAGAGAAAGCTTACAAGTGTAAATATACTTATTCTCAATGAAATCAACACCATCAAACTGATTTGTAACTATTCCCTTAATACTGCTATAAACTTTACTGCAGTGAAAACACTGGCTATACAGATTGCTTTCCTCTTCCTCAGGATGTGTTTCACCTTTGTGGCATTGCCACTATAAATCTCATGGTCCAACAACCCCTTGTCTGCAAGTGATTTCAAGCACTATCATAAAAACGAAACAGACAGACTTAATTTGAGTTCCAGACTTAAGGAAACTCAACTAAAATATTAGCATAATTTCACTGAAGACGGAGGAAATTGTTAAAATATGTGTATTAGAGAGTGTCTGCAATTCAATACATCTCTTAGCTGGCTCTTGGGTGCCACCCAGTGATTGATTTAACAGCAGGTTTGTAATGGTGTCTGTGGCGCACCACAGGCCATGTTAAGAAGCAGCACTGATCACAGGAGATCAGAAACAAGAATGTTAGGAGTATAAGAGATTCATGACATGTTAAATCTGAACCTGTGAATAATAAGCTCTGTCTGATGGATTTAGTGCTTGGAGAATTTCTATGTTGAACAATACTCCTATTTTGTTTCACATGGGGACTGACTGATTAGGCAACTGTTGTGCATGTTTCTTCCTGAAATTGAGGAAACTTGTAGTCCTTTAATTTGTTGTACTTTCCTTCTTCAGAAAATACGTAGTTGTTGTTTTAAGACAATAGTGGTTCTCTGCTTTCCACCAAAATAACACAGTCATTTTCATGCAGAAAGAGTACATGTTTTTCTGATGATCATTCTTTAAATAATGTAAAACCAATGGAAAAAAGTCCTAGTTCAATACTAAAAGAGGTGTAATGGAAATCTGCTAAAACAGCTGGTCCTGAAATTGAAAAGTCCTTTCCAGTGATACCGCATGACAGTATGCTGTTGTCTCAAGAAAATGTGATGGTGCACTGACTGCTGTCCTGGATCATAGGTCTTTACAAGCCATTGTTGCCAAAAATTTGCAAAAATTGATATGAAAAAGACTTCTCCTACAGAGAGCTATTTAATCCCACAGAGAAGGCACAATGGTTTCTACTATTAGAGCCAGAAAGATGAGTATTTTATGAAGTGGAGGAATTGAAACTACCTCTCTCAAAGCGTGGCTAATTCATCAATACTGAAGTTTTAATTGAGGGTAAGATGTATTTCACAAAGTGAGGCTGCAACTGAAACTAGGATGGTTCTGGTGCAAAAATAATTAGTTGAAAGAAGTAGAAATAATTACCAAAATGGGCCCTTTTTGTCTCAAAACTTATTGCTCCTTAGAGTAGGAGAAAAGATTACACAGAGACAGAGTAAAAGAGTTTTACCCTGTGTCTCAGCACAATGTCTGGCTGCTGTGCTACATACCTGCATCTCTGCAACTCTCTTCACTAAAATAGTTTGCAGGAGCTTAAAATCTTATATACTCTCTCTAACTTTAAACTGAAAATCTCTTCTCTTTCTCTTATGTTCATGCTACCTGGGGTGGGTAGGAGCTACCAAATTAATAAGTTAATTAAGTATATATGAATGCCAGGAAATGAAAGATTATGGCCCTAATTTCAGATACCATAAAACAGCATGTTCTTTGTGGTTTCTTAGAAGGCTTAACAGAGTTTACTGGTTAAGGACACAACTTTATCTAGAGATTTAGCATTAGATAACATTTTTTGTACAGTATTTTTCATTACAGAAGTCAGTTTGATGGAATAAAAGAGAAAATGTGTTTTAAGTAGACTGGTAAGTGACCAGCAGGTCCAATGTTAGCACCTTCACTTTCTAAGCAAAGAGGGAGGTTTTGAATTGAATACCTTTGTGCTGCAAGGAGAGAACAGGATTCTGTCAGCCTAATCTCATTATACATGTAGCCATTACAGTCAAAATGAGTTTCCTCTGCCTTAGTTTGGGTTGGAGTCAAAGCCAGTTCTCAGAGGAAAAGGGTCATTACATTAAGGTAGTAAGTTACTAAATTGAACTTCCTATTATACTGAAGTATACACATTTATGTTTTCTTTAACCATAGGGAGATGAGATGAATAGTTTGGATATTGTTTACTAATTGGAGTCGGACATTATGTTCTGATGAATTAAAAAAAAAAGAATAGACTATAAAATCAAATATATAAAATGATAATTGTGCAAGAAATGGGTTGGGACCAAGATTTTGTTCAGAACACTCCCACCCTTTGAGAAGATGCAGCATTCAGCCAGCAATTTGTGGCTCAAGCTCATCTTAATTTAAGTGAAATGAATAAATATATGCCATAGAAATCAATATTCTTTTGGCCATGATCCTACAGACATATGTGAGTAATTTTGTGCATGTGAGTTCAATTAGATTATTCATATACATAGTGTTAACTCAGATATGAAAGTGTTTGCATTATTGGAATCCCAGTTTATGGATGTGCACAAAGAGCCAAAATCTACAAGAAAAAGCTCAGCTACCACAAATGTTAATGCAAGAGAGTATTTGCTCAGAGGAATACAGTTCTTTTGTACTCACAGGCATGAAGTTGCTCAGAGGCTCCTATACACCACTTTACAAATCAAGAAAGTCCATATCTCATATGTTTTTTAATGTTTACATGCTTAAATAATTAATTTGATTGAGCATAATTAAATATTAATTAATTTGATGGCCAATAGAGAAGTCTTTTATTAAATCTGTAATGGATTTGATATATCATCCCTAAATTTTAGCCAATTCACATGAATTCAAAAGATCTTTTTACTTTTTTTCCCCTTGGCATAGATTCAGTAAACAGAAATGCTGGTTAATGAATTCCTAATTATAATAACTACAACTGTGGAGGCCAGTGGCCCTGCACCATCAAGCACCAGCATGGGCCATTGGTGGGAACACCTCTCATTTGATATCTACTCCTAAGGTTAGGGTGAGCAAAAGGCCTTCCCCCAGAATGCTTTGTTCAGTTATTCAAATATTACCCCGGTTTCTCCCTCTGATTGACTTGTTGCCTCCCCTCCTCTTTGTGCCCTATATGTCCCTGGTTCCAGAGAGTTCTCACTTCCCTGTCTTCCCATTGGCCCCTGCTTCTTTGTTACTCCCTCAGGTTTTCCCCATTGGCTCTCAGACTCTAACCCCATCTATGTACCACCCTTTTACCCTCAAACCATTGGCCCTGGTGCTCTGCTTGAGCCCTACTTGCCCCATAGAAAACCCTGGACCCCCCCATGGTCTTGGTCTTTGTCCCTGGATTGTTTTGTGGCTGTCATCCTCCCTGTTCCTCGTTCCTCGTTCCCTCCTACAGAACCCACATGAAGACCCTTCTCGTCCTTCACCGTCGCAGCTATCCAGCAAGTGTGTGTGTGTGTGTGTGTGAGTTTGTGAGTTTGTGAGCTGCAGCACTGCACCAAGAGAAACTTCCCTGGAGGTGCTTTTGGGAAGGTCCTGGCATCTTACCACCGCACACCACCGCGACATACAACATTACCTAGCAGTGGCTGACTACGGCAGCACCCCTTTCCATACTTTTTTGCAAATGTGCAGAAAACTGCAACATAATGATGAAAACACTTTGTTTGTATGGAAAAATTAATCATACAGAATTAACTGTGGCATGGTGCAAGGTAGGATGTGCAAGGGTTGGGGTCCTGGTCCAGGAGACCTGTCAACAGGTACAAAAGGAACTTCCAGGGCAATGTGAAGGAAATAACATCCTCTCTTGTCTTTTTCTGTCTTTCTATGAAAAAGGTAGGCATAATAGTTTTTTCTATCATGTGAGGGTAAAGACCAGAGGCTGAAGGAAGTTCTTTCTCTTCGAGCAGCCAAGCTGCATGTCTCATTCAAGTAACAGTCAAAATTCCATAATTACTGGAGAAATAATTAAAAAGTAACAACTAAAGTTACAGGCCACATAAAAGTGCAGCCAAGGGTGTAAACTAATGTTTTACTGAATTTTACTGAAGGATATAGCGAGCATGACTGTACATTAGTTGGGTAACATTTTGTGTGTGACAAACAGAAGAGAAACTTACAAGGCCAGGAAAGAGAGCTGGAACAAGTCCTGTAAGTGGCTGACAAAGGATACATTTGAAGGAGGAGTTTTTCAGTTAGGTCCTGGCTCAAAGACATAGAAAGTTCCCTGCAGAAAAATCTTTGCTTTGCTCTTTGGCCATTGTCTGCAAGGATAAGGGACTTTGCATACTCTTCAAAAGTGAACAAACATCATTCTATTGTGTTATAGAATCATAGAATCATATCATATCCTTCTTCTCAAGTGAAAAAGAAAAGGCAAGAAATTAAATCTGAGGTAGCCACACAAGATTCAAATGATGTGTCAGATTTAAGAGGATGTAAGAGCCTATCCACTATCGGGCTGCGCTGCAAGAGTATTTACCTGTGTGATCACCTCTGGCTCAAGACAAAGGTGGTAGCTGTGTTCCTACATTACTCATTCATCCACTCAGTCACTGTTGAGAGTTTTCAGTCCCTCTGTGAAGGACCAGGTTAATTCTATAGAAAACTGAATGCAGGACTACAGCAAGCTTCCTCCTGTACAGGGTAGTCACCAATACTTCTTGGCTGCAGTGTCTCACCTCAGCCACATGTGACTTAAATAGGTGTGATAAAGATGCTGTAAATTCCTCAGCCAAACATGCTTTAGATCAATGTGTTATTGAATCATTGTTTATCCTTGAGAAACACTATGTTAGCAAAAAACTTTCCCCCATCTCTCCAACATCTGCTAACTAAAAATGCTGAAGTCTTTTTTTCCTTTTCCAGTTTTTCAAACTAATATTGATTTTACTTCAGCTAAAAATAGTTCAGTGGGAAAATGTCATTCAGAGGTGCCAGCTGACTAAAGAAGAAAAAGAATAACATCTTGTAAAACACAGAGTAGAACTAAAAATTAAATTTTGATATTATTCTGCTACTCTCAGTGGATTATGTTAAATTTTACATGCAAGGAAGTATGTATGATAAAATGTTACTGTGATTCCTCTTAATTCTACAGCTGAGGAAAATTTTGTTGGCAAGACTGTTTTTAAAACTGAAAAAACATAGCAGATTTATTTTAGTTTTGTCTACCAAGATCCACACCTTTCATGGTAACTTTGCACTGAAGCATACTAAAAAGGCACCAACTTCAATAGAGTTGGACCCTCATTCTGGCAGTTTTTGGGCTAGCCTGAGATTTATTTAAAGCAATACTCATTTTACTAGAACACCACACTGCATCCGCTCCTACCACATGAGATCACAATCCTTATGCCATTCTATGTTGTCAGTGTTGTCTGTTGAAACCTTCTTCCATAACAAAGCTCCGTCCTTTTAGAAATAAGGTTTTCTCACTCCAGCTTCTGCACCCTGCCTTACCTTGGACAGTCCCTTTCCTGGAAGCAGGACAACAAACCTTGCTCAAACCAGGACTTTTTCTTTACTTGGAACACAACTGTGAATGTAAGGAAGTTCACTGTTCAGGCCATTCCAGTGCTAAAGTGGTTCCCAGAAATGTGCTGCGTGCCTTGACTGGCTGATGTTGTGTTTGCTTTGCCTTTTCAGCTTTCTCCCAGGAAGAGGAGTTTAGGCACAGAGTGTTTTCTGGGTATGGTTTAATTTGCTTCATTGTGCACAAGACTGTGTCTCTCTAATGTTAATGGTGGTAAGATTGAAGACACCTACATTGGAGATAAATAGAACAGTACAGGGCCATATTTTACAGTCTTGAAAGGAATTTTGTTCTCTCTGCAGATGAGTTTTACGCCTATGTAGGAAGTTATGTAGTTTTGAGACATCGATTTATTGGCAATTATCTTGTGCAAAGCAGTGCTTGAGATCTGAGAAAACAAGCTTACTAAAAACCTTATGGATATGTGCTGAGCATTTGAAGTAATAAGTATCTTTGTTTTCCTGGATAGTCTGTGGGAACTTGATGTCTGTGTGGATCACATCAAAGACATGCTAAATTTGCTAATGGCTGTGGCTACTGGGTCCTCTAGCTTTCTGGAAACGGTCCAGAGCTGAATATTTAGGAATGGCATCAGTATAGAAAGTTACTTCACATGATACTGGTCCCTCTCTTACAGCTTCTGGCAATTTACTCCATGGGGATTTCCTGAGCTGAAAGTTGAATCTGCAGTGTTGTACTTAGGAAGAGTTGGCACACTTGTGCTATGTACATTTGTTCCATCTAGTTATTAAACAGTTAATATTTTTGATATTTACTATGTCCTGCAGTAACTGAATACAAAAAAAATTATTTCTGAGATTGCTTCTTTTGAAACTTCTGATTGGCCATTTTTCTTGGTGTGCTCAATTTTGGCATCAGACAGGCACTCTGGTGAATAGAAAACAAGCCTGATGTTTTTCTACAAGCCAATATTGGTTGACAGCTACACTTGAGTTCTACATTTAGTTTTAACTAGTGCATTATTCCCATAGCCCTGACATGCATCTATAAATTAGCAGATAAGGGGTGTATAAGCAAATGCAAATGAAGGGAAAGTTCATGTTGCTCAGCCCTCAATTTAAAGAGTAGCAACTGAGATCCTTTGCGATTACAGATGGATTAAATAATCCATCCTTGTACTTGCAAGATCATAATCCATTATTGAAATCTCTTGTAGAAATTAATTTTATCATCTGAAATGCAAAGCATCCTCCTAAAGACACCAGAGAGAAAGAAACTTACACCTCTTCTCTTCTTGGTTGAAAAGTGGATGGAGAACAAGACAATTCCTCCCCACTTTTCAAGATTGTCCCACTTCCAAAGGCAAGCAACACCTTTGTGACAGTTCAGGCTAGTGGGACCTGAATATTTTGGTTCTGCTTGGGCCACTCGATGTGGGGTTTTTTCCAAAAAAAGAAAAAAATGTTATTGCTAAAATAGATTTTTGTTTGTGACATTTTGCTAGTAGGCATCACTGTGTCAAGTCTCTCTTTTTGATGTCACCAACTCTGTATGAATTAAATGTGTCTTTGGAAAAAAATCTACTGCTTCTCGTCCTATACTTTAAACACTGATTTGTTGACCATGTATAAGGAATATAAGTATACAAGTAATGTCTTCAGTTACTATTTGAGAAATTCTTCTACTGTAAATGAGTTGGAATAAAACCTTTCATTTATGGGTATCCTCTGTAATATGGCACTGGTAAATGTGTAGCTAGTAACTGAGACCAGACCACCCACTAACTCAACACAGGCCACTGAATGACTGACAAATACGAGAAAGGTGCAAGGAAGAAGTCTTATTTCTCTCTGCAGATCTTAAAATCTGTCTGTCCTCTATGCTTTCTATTGCCATGCAACACTCAAAACTGGAAAAAGTTTTCCATTACTTCTAACCCCACACACTGCCCAAGCGTTATTGACAAATGCTTTCATCTGTAGTTGCAATGCTGAAGGTGAGTATTGCCTACTTCCACAGTTATACTTGTTTTGTTGTTTCTGAATTTGAAGGCAATAAAGAATTAATTTAAGAAAAGTCACACAACTAGTATGCAGCGATGGTGTGACTCTTCACCGTACTATCAATATATCGGTACCTGTATTGGGAGGATGGCGTCATGTTATGGAAAAATCAATACTGGCTCCAATAAAGTCTCCTGCTAAAATCAACACTAGACCATTTTCTATTTGTGTTAAACTCTGGTAGCCAGATAAAGTAGCCTCTTTCACTTATCTCCTACTCCAACCAAAACATTTTTTACTTCACCCTGATGTAGTGTGTAGTATGTCAAATCAATGTGACCAATTACACAAAAGCATAGTATACAAGAATGCAGAACAAAATATAGTGTGTTCAAAGTTGAAAAGGTAAGATACATATGAAAATGAGGTGAATGTTCATAATGTCATTGCAACAATATTGAAATGGATGAGAAGAGTTGAATGTTTGTCTAATCAAATATCCGGGATGCCCACCCCTTTGAATGCTTCAGTAGTGGTTCCTGCCTGTTGGAATTCTTAAGCCGATTTGTTAGTTTTTTTCTTCAGGAAACTCCACAGCTTATTTTATAATACAGTATCACACGACTAGAAGATTGCCTCAAAAAGGAGATGTCAACACTTTAAAGCACAGCTTCATTTGCATATGTTTGAAGTCTAAATGTTTACTCGTAACACGTGTTCAAGAGTGCATGCCTTTGTATGACCAACTATACTGAAAGTTTGGAGCTTTTTGGTTCACATTTAGAAACAGAAGCAAAACACTATTAGAGGTTATATCTTTCTGTATTCCCTGACACACTTGGGTACACATGAAGAGAATGCAGAATTAACAAAATCTACATATTGTAGAATAGATACAAAACCTATATAAATTGATGCACAAAGATTTATTGAAAGAGCATTAAAATGGATGAAAACAGACAAATGTTTATCTGCTGAGTGATATTGAAAACTTGCACCTTAGAATGTTTTGGCTGCAAGGACTGACAATGATAAATCACTTTCCAACAGCTGTGGACAGCTGTGTACGTCTGGGGTCTAGAGAGCTTAATTGGGGAAGTGTGTTATAAAATTAAAGTGCCAATGGCTCATTAAGTTATGTGATGACTTTGTGTGGCAGGCCAATAATACTGCATTCCAGGCTTTGGGAAAGGACATGCCTAACTCTCTGTTAATTAAGGACTTGTCGAAGAATGCAGATTTGCCAAACTGCGGTGTTTTCATAGGAGAGCATCTGTGAAAGAAGACTTAGAGGGAGAAGCTATTTACAAGTGAGAGTTTATTGTATCTAGAGCAGTTTTCTACCTCTTTATAACCTGATGCCTGGGATGTCTACCTTGTTTATAAACTACTGGGGTACCTTAGATGCAGAGAAAAGACTATCAGACCTGCTTTGATAAATAAGCAATTCTCTGAAGAGAGTAAACTAATGCCAATAGAGACACAATTATAAAAAAAAATCCACCCTAACATTAACACTCTTCCCCAGCATAGAGAAAAAGACAGGTTTTCCAGGGTGACTAGAGGATTAAAAAACAAAGACATGATGAAAGTGCAGTGGGATGGAGGAAGTGAAGTGTATTACAGCCATAAGGATTATTTGCAAGAATGTGTTGCCATCTTTTAAATACTTTGTTTGCATTGATTCGTTTATGTAGCAGGAATGATATTTGTCTGTTTAAATCTCTAATGAGCTACAAAGCAAGGGTGAATGACCCTTGCTAGCAATGGTATGGATTGTGGAACGGGGATAGGAGGACTCTCGACTCAGAGTTAGTTTGCAGTCTCAGTGCTGACTACTGCCTGTGCTAAGTGCAACCAGCTTCACACTCCCTCCTCTCCGCAGGGCTTAGAGGGCCACTAAACCTGGGCCAGAAGATTTTCCCTGTCACTGTTAGACTGCTAAGGCCACAACTCCACATAGCAATTTGGCTTAGGACAGGTTGGGATATGTTGTTTGTCAGACTGGAGTTGCATGATCTTCCTAAAATAAATACAAGTACAAAAGCACTGAAGGAAGAACTAAAATGTGAACAATACCAGAGGGATGATAACAGCAAATTATTAAGCAGTCTTTCAAGTGGTAATGTGGAAATCTGAGACACATTCTGATAATTTCTGTCATTTCTCCACCCTAATATTTTCCTTCACATTTTCAAACTGTAGAACATAAAGCTCATTCATACCTCTGTGTTGTTCTTGAACTGCTGACTTGCATTGCTTGGGATTTTCTGTTCACCATTTCTGCAAGAGTATTTGATAACATTTAGCTGTGTACTACATTAAGATGGAAAAACTTCTTTTCTATTTATCTGTTTGTCTCAATCTAAACATCATTTGCTAGTAAAGTCAGCTATCAATGACATCTTGCCTAGAGTTAATAGAAGCTTGATATTAAAGATTCACACTTACCTAATCATGGACCCAAATTTCAGTTATCCAGGATTTATATGAACAGAAAAGAGTTTGTCCTGAATATGCAGCAACAAACAAGATACTTGAAGATGTTTAAATAGAGGGGTTTTAATGAAGGTTTGGAGCATGGTTGTCATTCTGTAAAATTGTAACATGATGGAAAAAGGAGAATTTGTGCATATGCCAAGAGAATTTTCTCTGCAATTGACTGTCTTGATAAGAGGCTGTATATCAATTTTGTTGCTAAGTACAAGACTGACGTTAATAATGAATTTGAATCTTCATGCTCCTGGTTAAAAAGTCAACAGCTGCTTCTGCTGAAAAAAAATAAACTTTATAGTATCTAGGGATTTTTTTTATTTTATTGTAGTCTTTCTTGTATAACTAACTCTACAGTGTCTATTTCTTCATGAGTCTAAAGACCAGCTGATGTGTTTGTTCACACTTTGTTGTTCTGTGAGCTATTTATTGCTGCTTGTAAAGTTTGAGTGGGTATACAGTAAATATTTTCACAGAAGGTGAAATAGTCCTTATGTGGCATTTAATGAAAATAATTCCATATTCTGTTCCTTAGAAATATATTACACAGAATGAACCTCAATACTGACATATGTATATTACATATATATATATATATGTATAAAGTGGTTTGGGTTTTTTTTCTCACTGTTTACTCCAGTTTTTCAGTTCTAAGGTTTCTATATTGTGACAATCATCCTTGTGACTGGTAAGAGCTTGTTGAGCTCCCTCCCTTGGGAACTCAATGGTGCATCTCACTAATCAACAGAGGACAATGCTGTCAAACAGTACAAGTTGAAGTATTGTACCTCTAGTGAACATTTGGCAGAGTTACGATTTCCCATGCATTAGTTACAACACTTGATGCTGGAGTGTGTGGCCATTCTCGTCACAATATTCTGTCCAATATTTTCAAGACAGAGGATGCAACTGCGGTCATGTCTTCACCTCTATTTAAGCTTTGGACAGGTACCAAGGCCTGATTTGCCAATATCTATTTATATTTACAAGTGTCTCAGGAGACACTCCTGGTCTCTCAAGGAATAATTTAAGCTCTGCCATTTTTCAAAATACCCACTGTTACTTCTCATGAAACTCAGATTCGAGGAAGCAAAATTTCATTGCTAAAGGTGCCCTTTTACATCCTTTATTTGTTAACTAACACTCTTCCAGCAAAAGCCAAGTACAGCCTGGCTCTGTTTCAGTGCAAATGACATCAGTCAGCTCAAATCTCTCTCAGCAATGAGTTAATCTAATTTTTTTGACTCTGTGCTGACATAGATGAAGAGCTGTCACAAGGAGATGTAATCAGTTCAGGTGAAGGATTATGATAAACTGATGAGATGCAGTAACTGTTAAAATGCTACTGCTCTTTTGCAAGTGAGTGACTGACTACAGGATGAGTTTCTGTGTGGTACACTCTATTATTTTCCATCCACATAGTCTTTAAGGAGGGAACACACATCCTCTCTGTGGGCTAGGCATTTCTGTACACGCATGTGGTTCTTGCTTGTAAAGGGACCTGACCTTGGCCAAAGTGTAGAACAGGTACAGACAGCAGAGTTGATGTATAGTCAAGAATATCCTGCAGGCCTATCCTGTAGATAAATTTTGGCTGAACACAGCAAAACAGGGATGCAGCAGCCTCTTAAAACTCAAGTCAGCAAAAGCGACAAGGCTTTCCTGGACTTTTCTTAGTGTAAAAAGATTGTGAACTGTTCTCTGTTATATTTGGATTTACTAAAGAATGTGTGTTGCATTCCTCATAATTCATGGTTTCAGCATTCTGTGTTTTCCATCTCATTCTGAATCATTTGGAGGACCTTGATGTTCATTTTCAAAGATATTAAGAAGAAATACACTTTCCAGCTATTGTAATACATTTTAAAAAGAAACTTCAGAATTCTCTATAATTACAAAAAGGGAATTTGCAGGTGCTTGGGCAGTCTGAATATGCCAAATATGCCATAATAAACTAGAAAATCAAATCAATATATCTGGTGTTCTGGGTTAAAAAGTATATATTTTAAAGAAAGATAACATAAAGATAAAAATGCAAGAATAAAACAGCACCAAGAAAAAGCATATTGAAAGGAAAAAAGGTACAATGCATTTTCCAGCTTTGCAAAGTGAATGATAAATTTGAAAGGAGAGTGGGGAAAAGTGAAAGAGTTACTTAAAGGTCAAGTTCAACTTTGGGGCTGTAACCACATTCACCTTTGGTTATGTTTGCTCTTGAACTGGGGAACTTCAAAAGCGCAGACTGGTGACTGACATTGTGCAGACAGGGAGGCATTAAGGCTTCTTAAGCTGATTTTGACGATATTCAGCTATTTGACAACATTCTCCTCTTAACATACTTGGCAATCAGAACAAAAACAAAGAGGTTTTCTTTTGCAGCATGGCTTCCTGACTAATTGTCAAAGTTTTTAGTCTAATTCAATATCCTTTGCAGTAATCCTTTTCACTTTTACTTCACTCATTTCAGTGTTGACTTGGAAGACTACACAAAGGAATTTTCATGGTCTTTCTGAGGGAATAATACACTATGTGCCCCTACACAGAGAGGAAAAGTCAGCAGGGACAGATTAAATGTGTTGGTCATTTGATTGAGCTAGAGGGTCATGTAGGAAAAGCCCTTACTCTACTGACATCTCTATGCAGTAGGACATATGTGCCTAACATGATGCCCACACTAGAATGTTTTTCTGTGTTGACAGCAATGGGGTAGTTGCCTTGCTGTATTGATCCTCTGTTCCAACCACAAAATCACATTTTTCCCAGTAGTTGTCATTTTCTGCTGCCAGTGTCCATTTTGTAATGCAACAAGTAAACTGCTCTCAAGTAGATGCAACCTAAATTGTGCATGTATTTCAAAGGAAAAAATGAACTGACCAAATGATCTATATGCTGAAACTGTAGTTTGATAGATACCTTAAACTAACAGATTTATAGAGGACATTAGCTTTCAAATGTTGTTAGTTGTAGCAACCTATTCTTTTTAACGTATAAATGATGATATTTACGTAAGCTTAGGGATTTTCTATTAAACCAGTCTTTGAGCACTACAGAGCTTTGAAGGACCCTTCTGTAAACTAAAACTGAATCTCTTTTTCATGGTTTTAGTACTGCTTTTCCAACACAATGTCAATCATTCTTCTCTCAGCGGTCACTAACCAGGTTATTTGTGTGTTTCCACACTGCTGCATCACAAAACATCATGCCCACTTGCCTCAAAAAGATAATATCTAACACATATGGAGACTGCCTTTGATCTCCACGGTCTATCTAGAGGTCACAGACCTGTCTTCTTCTCTCCCTCACTTCAAATAGCCCCTTTCATTTACTGTGAAACTAAACATTGTTAAGACAAAGGCAGGAAAATAAAGGCCTTGATTTAGTAGTGCTTATAAGTTTCGCTATTTCAAGGTAGATTTTACTCTTCTAGTTCACAGTATTAATTGCTCTGCATTTCTGCATCATGGCATACTGTATTTGTTTTCATGCATGCAGCCTTCAAAATTCAAGCTGCTATTTAAATCAATATGTGCTTTGTTCATAACTTAATAACTATTAAGAGTCTGCTAATCAATTTGCAGTAGTCATCACTGAATCCAGCTCTGTGGAAGTTGCATGGGAAAGTTTGGTGATTTTACTTGGGTTTTGGAAAATAGATTTTTATTTATTAACATGAAGTTGTTAATGTAGATGGCGTACATTAGGTGATCTTTTAAATTATTGTGAAGATAAATCGGGATGGGAAGGTGAGGAAAAAGTAGCTACATTAGAAATCTCGAGGATCTTAGGGAATAAAAGACTATTCCACACTATGTGGAACTACAGGTGAGCAATTATGTGGTAAATGATTTCATAATATTTGCCAAAGGAAAACATTTCTTTTTCACTTGCAAAAGCCAGTACAACCACTTTTGTTTTGATTCAGAGAAGGATGTAGGTACCTAAAGAAGGATTTGAGCAACATGTAGTTCTGTTCCTCAAAATCACATGTTCAAAACTCTAGTCTCAAAAATAGCTCTACCTTAAAGACCTTTCAGTATCAACCCTACTGCTCTGCAGTTCTGCTCATGTTCTTCATGTTCTCATTCTGATGCTCAAAACTTCCTCAGGTATCAATGCTCCAATTACTTACTGACACTCCGTAGACACTTATAAACAGGAGCTTATCTGCTTAACTCCCTTCAAAAATCCAAGCCAATAAAAGTTTTCTAAGTATATTTAATGTATGAAAATTTTGCCTAAAGTACTGTAACAATTATTGATTTTTTTTTAATATTGGTTAGCTGGGAAGGAAGAAATTCTGGTTTTTTTAAGACCAGAGCAGTCACACAGATTCTATTGTCTTTAATGACAGAAAAATCCAAAGTTCTACAGAAGAATCCCTAGCTGTGAAATCACTGCATGTATTGTAGGAAATTTGGCATATATGATGTTCCTCTCTCATTAAAATTTATAGAGGCAAAGATATCTGACTTCTTAGGGGCAAAGAGATCTCTATGATCTCACCAATTGGTGGTTAGATCACTCAGAGTGTGCACAGTAGAGAAGTCCTGGTTCTGGGTCCACCTTCTCTTACAACTTTGGGAATTAGTTCTGCATTTGATGGCAAATTTCCCTGTAAAAGTTCAGATGATTTCCACTCCTTTTAGGTGGAATATGCACTCTTTCTCTTATGAGTTTGGTTTGGCCTCATCAGAAAAGGATTTCCTATGCAGTGGACACAGGAAACAGAAGAGGTGAAGTTCAAAACAGTCTCTGGGTTCAGGGAACATTTCAGGGAGATCTGTGAGAGCCAAAGAGGGTGAATCTGAAGCTCTGGACCACTCACAGCTTGTATGATGGCCTCAGTAGCTAGAATATTAATTATCAACTGTGTCCATTAATCTTTTCTCACCTGCTCATTTTTCAAAATAACTATTATAATGTTCTGTTTGATTATAAAAGTAAGTGAGGAAAAGACTTTGTACTAGGATCCCAAGTAGAGAACAAATTATATTGGAGGATGGTGAGATTTAAAATGCTCCTCAGTGTTTTCCCAGATTTATTGCCTGAAGATAAATAATCTTCATTACAGTCCACAGGTGTCTGTGCCTCCTCTGAAAATCAAGCACCTTGCTCAGAGAGCTGGAACACATCTGGGAGCAAGCGCCCTGGAGCAAGCACAATGCATTCAGCATTGCATCACCTGTGTGACATTCTGCATCGACTTGAAAGGGACCAAAAGAAAGATGCTCATATGTAACCCTGTTAGAAAAGAGCTGTGTTGGAGTGTACTCTCTGCAAGAAACTGCTCTGCACCATACAAATCAAAGCAGCAATGTGTAAAGGTAGAGTTCTAGGATGGAGAAAAAGAAGTTACTTTACGTACGTGTAGATATTTCTATATGCGCACACACACCAGACATATACCCCACCATCCTTTACTTGCAATTTTCCCTGTAGAACATTCACCTTCTGAGCTTGCCACTTTACATACAGATGGATACAACTTTAATCCTCTCGGTCAACCAATAAACCAGAGTCACTTCAGCTTGTGCCTCAACAACCTGATGAGAAACTTTGTGGGATGCAACTATAAAGCTAGATCTGGAAGTATAACCAGCTCATTTCTGGGGTTATAATAAATTTCAGATGCATTTCTTTTTCACAATAGAGCTAATTGCTCTCTAGTTAACTAAATCTCTAGTTAACTATCAGTCAATACATTTCTGAGCCCATCACTTCACTGCATTAAGTCAGGGAAGAGGTCTCGGCAGCTGATCCTAATGATCTTTCTATACACTGATAAACTTTGCTGAAGAAAGCAAAATCTTAAGTAACATTAATTCTTTAAGTGGTATAGATTTTTCTCTGTGATATTTAAACACATTAAGGTTTGAGGTTATATTTGATGAGCTTCAATGTGAGCAAATGTTAAATGATGTATTCAGGAGCTAAAAATAGTAGCGCTCCCTGTACATTGCTGAGTAAAGAGTGGAATGCAGAGATAAAGAAGGGAACTGAGTGGGTTGGAAGAGTAGGTGCATGAGGATGGAGTATGTTTCTCAGTTGCAGTAAAAGAAGGTTAATATGATAAAAAGAGAAGCTCTGCTTGGAGAATCTTCCTCTGAAATTTTTGCATCCAGATTTGGCTTAATGAAGTATGAGAAAGCATCTGAAGAAGGACTGGAAACTGAGCAGAGGTTAGTGAGGCAATGACTGATTTTTTAGAGTTTAAGCCTAATATGCAGATTATATCCAAAGAAAAAGTAACAAAAATAATTAAAGTCATGGGAACTGGAGAGACCTCAATATGAGGAAAGATTAAATATGCTACGACTATTTTGTTTGGAAAGTAAAAGGAAGTAGGACATCAGAATTAAAAATAACAATAGCTAGAAAGCAATGTAGTCTTTCCAAAATTTAAAGAATGAAAAATAATTAAAGGGGAGCCAGATAAAGAATAGTAAGCTTAATATACTATTTTTGCAAATAAGAAAATCAACTTCCATTTTAGAGTCTTATTTTTAGAAATTTCTTAGTAAAATCAGAAAAAAGTAGACATACATGAATGCTTTTGGAACCACAAGGACAAAACTAGAAAGAACAAGAAAAGACAGTCTTTTTTCTCCATGCAGGATAAGTGGCATATAAAGGTGGTTTTCAGCTCGAGATAATATTTTGGAAGACAACAGAGCTTCAGCAAGTAGGGCCAGCATCCACACAAAAACAATTAACTTTCTCATGACTTAGGAAATGCATCCTTTCATGCTCTGTGCCATTCAACATAGATTAAAATTATCTTTTACTTTTATTCAGGTAATTCAGATGCTATTTTAGCACCAAAAGTTTGCATCTGTTTCTGAAAGAGTGGCAGTATGTAGGAGGAATCAAAATGCTATCTGTAAGCCCTTTTTTTTAGATGTCTTTCTGAAAGGAAAAGGGTCAATAATGAAAATAATATTCCAAGATTATTGAAAAACACAATAGAAGTTGATTTTCCATGCTAGAAGTGCAAACCTAAACCCTAAAATTATATCAAGTATGCTCAATATCAAATACACAAAGTGCTGCAGGACCAGCTGTGTGTGGTTTGAGGTTGTCTGTAGGGAGTTATTTCCAGAAGCTTTAATTCATGTGGGAAGGTCACCTCCTCTGGAAAATCTGCTGTACAGTATTAAGCAGAAACCTTATGCCTTCCTCTGCCCACTGCTGGAAGTCGAAAATCAGCTGTCTGGCTGCTGTTTCTGATTTATTAGTGTCTCATAGCTTATTGTTCACACACTTTTGCACTTGTGGCCTTGCATGTACCTATTTGTGCGCCAGAGGAGCAGAATCTCTTAGAGATGACAGCTGGAGAACTTACTCTTGCTTTGCCTGCTAGGTGCCACATTGTGAAAACCTTCTTTTCAGTTCCATTTACTGACGGACAATTAACTGCACTAATGAACTTTGCAGACGAGTCACAAACAGCAACATACTATCCTTGTGTGAACAAATGACTCTGCAATTCTCTTCTTGCTTTGTGCCTGGGACAGAACGTAGCAGAATTACTTTGAGGAGGGGTTAAATTTTCATGGTTAGCAAGGCACATTGTCCCATAACAAGGCAGTTGTTAACATGTGCCAACTACTTTGGGCATTGGTGCCCTGCTCATAAAGTGAGTATCAAAAGTCAAAAAGGAGTATGTCTCTTCCTTTGCTCATATGACTTTCTACATCAGCAGCTATGCCAAATTATTGCTGGGTTTGTTTCAATTCTTCTGTCTCTAGATTTGTTTTTTAGTGCTGTAAAAGGAAAGTCTTAAGTCATTTTAGGCTCCTTTCCCATTGGAGTTGGTCTTATGGAGTCACTGTGTCTCCATGTGATTATGTATTTAGATCTATATTTCTGTCTCTCTCACTCTCCTTTGCAGAGTGGCTTCTGCATCTGCTGCCTGATTTCAGCCAAAGCTGGCCAAAGAACAGTACTCTTTCAATAATAAAGTTCCTGCAAATATTATATGCAGATAGAGGGGCAAGGCCTGATAAGTGGCCAAAGTGAGGAGCAGTTTACAACACAGCATATCAGTCACAGGAGCATACACTTACGACAGAGATCTCTTACACCTGTCTATCAGATTTCTTAGACAACAAGTAAATCAAAATCTAGAAGAAAATAGGCATCATTAGCTGCCTCCAGAGAACCATTTGTCCTAACAACGGGTTGTGCCTGTCCCACTTCAGACTCAATTTTCCTCTTAGGGCTAAATGAAGAAGCACAGAAGTCTTTCTTCAAAGCCACATGTGCATATTGATAATGCTTTCCTGCTGCTCTTCATATCCACTGCTTTGTGTATTTTAAAACTAGGCATGTAAATAAATTGATAGTACACAAATTTGCTTTCAGTTCAACCAAAGGAGCCTGCTAAGGAGTGATGCCAACATACACACTCCAGCTTAAAATGGCAATTCTTTTGATAAATTTCAATGGTCCTGCAGGTCTAAGTAATAGTACAGCAAAGGTGATTAACTAAAAAAACCCCAGCACTGGACAAATTAAACGTTACTGTCAGGACTTTACCAGAGTTGATAAATTCCAGCTCAGTCATGAAGATTTACAGAAAATTCACTTGTGAACCTGGAGGCATTAGTTTTGCACATCTTCCAGCATTTACTGGAATACAGGGTTGACCCTGGCTGGATGCCAGGATCCCAACAAAGTTGTTCTATCACACCCTTCCTCAACTGAACAGGGAAGACAAAATATAAAAAAAGGCTTGTGGGTTGAGATAAGGAAAGGGAAAGATCACACATCAGTCATTGCCACAGGCAAAAAGGAATGGACTTGGGGAAACTAGTTTATTACCAATCAAAATAGAATATGATAATGAGAAATAAGAATGAATTTTAAAAGCTGTCCTGAGTCCTTCCCCTGGGCTGCAGTTCTTGATGAACTGCTCGAAGGTGGGTCATTTTTTCCCGTGGGGTGTAGTCCTTCAGGAACAGATGGCTTCAGCAATGGGTCCCCTGCGGGGTCACAAGTCTTGCCAGCAAATCTGCTCCAGTCCTGGCTCCTCTCTCCATGGAGTCAGAGATCCTATCAGGAGCCTGCTCCAGCATGGGCTTCCCGTGGGGCCACATGAGCAGCAAGCTTGAGCCATGGGATTGGCTGCCCATGCAGAGCTGAGATCACTGCGTAATCAGAGCCCCTCATCATCACTGCACCCTTGGGTACACGCTCTGTGGCCAGGGTGGGCTCAATAGAACAGGGCAAGGCTCTGCTGCTGCTGGAGGCAACCACACCATGTAACACCTGTGAGAAACTAAGCAAGAAACTTTTAAAAATAATCCAACATCATTTCAGCCAAAATATATTAAAGACCAATTTGTGTGTTTATTTTTGTGTCAACACTGTTCTTTTGTGTTCCGGTCCCTTTATAATTATTTAGATCCTGCACAGGATTATGATTCAGAGATGCAAAGCATCACATAGGCAGATGAGGCTTCTGTTTCTAATGGATGACTTGTTAAAATTAGCTCCTATATATGTAGCTAAATATTTACACGGGCAAAGATTGTCCTGAGTGGCTGCACAGTGTTTCTTTTCCTGTGACCATGGATATTGTGACTTAACAGCAGATCTGTCTAACCTTCCTGAAATGGTGGATGGAAGAGGTGATGCTGGAAGACCCAACATGATAATTTCCTTTTCTAGCACATGACTGTCATTGAAACAATATTTAGGCTACCTCAGTGGGTGACCTGACATGACTCTGCCCTCCAAACAAGTGCCTAGAGGTACTTGTCAGGCGACGGAGCCTCCATTTCAGTGATGGAGTGGTGCACTCCTCTTGATTGTGACAGGGATGACGCTTGGTTCCTTGGCAGAGGAGCAGCAGTGAGCAGGCTGTGGGACAACCTAAATATCAGGAAGTTGTATTAACACACTCACACTGAGATTCCATTTGCAGCTTCCTACTTTACTTATGATTACAAGCAAAGAAAGGCAGAAACATGTTCCACATTGCAGTACATAATGCCCAGTTTCATAAATTACTTAGAGGTCCTAAACAGCTTCCTCTTCCCTATTTTAATGAGAAGAGAGAAGGCCAGCCTATCAACCCTTTTATCTTCCTCCTCGAATGCAAAATATTGTTCCTCTTCCTGACAGAAAGATTAAAATAATATAGTTGTTAGCTAAGAAGTTATTGCTGGTTATATTATTATTTAATAAAGGAAACCTTTCTGTTTTACTTAGTTCTTGACATTCTGCTATCCTCAACAGAGCATTTTCATTAAAACAAGTAAAATGAACAAGTCTGCAATGGAATAGCTATTTTTGCCACTCAAAAAAAATATCACCACTGCAAGTATTGATAGAACTGTAAAGAAATTGTCTTTATTTTGTAACTCAGTGAATGGAAAACTGATTCTGAAGTAGGTGAGCACATTTTACAGAACTACTCACCATAAACAATTTCCCCCTCCCTGCTCCAAGAAAAAAGGTAGCCATTGATAAATAATTTTCCCATAGATACAAAACTGATTTGTAGAAGTTAAATTGTTCAAGGCTAATCAGGCTAATCTGAGGGAGAGGAAGTTTACCCTCCATTTCCCAACAGATTCTCTTTAATTTTGCAGTCACATTGACAGCTGGCCTCATCACTCAGGCATTACAGACCACCTTGAAGATATCAGCACCGTTGGCCTTTGAAGTCAGAATAATCAACAAGCCATTTGATACTCTATCAGATGAAATGGCCCTGTCAGGAAAGGCTGGCTCTCAGGTGTACTGATTGTCTATCGAAAGGAGATAACTTGATACAGTTTACTATGGTACAGATTCATGGACCTTGTGGGATGTTATAACAGATGTCTTTTTAGATGCACTTCTTCACAATGTCTCTTAAAAAAATATTCCCAAGTGACTTTTAACAGAAATTATAATACTCTAATTTCCTGTCTACAATATTCCCACAATACTGTGTAGATAGGCAAATGCATTAGTTATGGTTAGGGTCACAGATGCACAGATTCATGTGGCATATCCATGTATAAATCCTGTGAAAGCCTTAATTCAAATATTGTGTAGTAGACATTATTAGGTAAGTCTCCATTGCTTACAACACTTAACATTCTGGAAGCTGTCAAAATTTGGCATAATATTGTTTTCAGAAAATTTTTATTTTCTTTAGGATTATCCAGGATAATAGGAGTTTTTTCCTCAGGTTACTTTGATATGTTATCATCTTTGATTCTAATAATGTGACCTTCATCAACATGTATTATATCTTACACAAGCTCAGTGATTTAACGTAAACCAAATTTTAAAAATTATTACCTTAAATTCCACTTTCATATGTCCATATAAATGTTTGCTTTCAGAAGTAAATATTGGCTGGAAAGATTTGAGTGCTTTGCAAATCTGGAGGACAGTGAGACTGAAAAGTACAAAGTATGGTGTTTTGGGTTTTTTTGCTCATTCTAACTAAATTTCAGCTATTCAGCTATTCTTTCTCAATGAAGTGATGTTTTGTGATGGCTCCAAAATCATGGGAATAGATCTTAAAACAGTTAAAGATTTGTTTGTGTGTGCAGCAAATTGGAATTGAAAGAAAGAAAAATAAATACAAGTTGCCAAAAAGCATGTTAAATGTCTTATTGTTTAACAGAACTTCTGACTAATTAGTAAACTAATAACGTTTACTTGGGAAGAAGCAATAAAAATATTTGTTTCAACATTAAGTAGTAGAAGTAGTTTATATCAAGGGTTGAGAAAGTTATGCTATGTCTGTTCTATTTATATGACAGGCAGGAAACTCATTTCCATGAAAGATCCTGGCTTGTTCTAGTAGTAATTATTCATCAGAAACAATCACAGAATGTTCAGTCAGTAGTAAATGGTCTATTTGATGTCATTAGAGCAGCTCGAGGACTTAAAGCCACTCCTTTCTTGGTGTGCAGGTGTGTTAGGTCTCGCAGCCTGCATGCAGGAGCACACTGGACTCCCTGGCAGAGGACAGCTGCTCTGATTTATTAGACCTTTGGAAACAGTATTGCTCCTGTTTTGGACACATAATCCCTTAAAGTTGTTTGACAGCTAAAGCCTGAAGCAACACCACTAGACAAATCTTCAAGTATCACCTTTGGTGCTGAGAAGAAATACAGAAAGAAAAGTATAGAAGGAAAACTTGTGGGAAAAAAAAACTATGGACCTTAAATATAGATCTCTTTTCTCAAGGGAAGATTAATAACCATTTTCATTGAGCTGCATTAATGGTTTTTAAGCAGCTTACTTCTGTTAACAATTATTCTTCATAATCTCATCTCTTGTAACAGCCAGTTTCATGGTAAATGATGTATTGGAGATGTTCTGTGCAGGATGAAAATAAATCAAGGAAACGTACAGAGACAAACTTTCTGCAAAGATGGAATTCCTGGAGCAATTCTGTGGATTGACTGCAATTGAGGCTTGTCACAGAGGCCTTGAGTGATGTAGTTGCTGACTGCCGTGAAGATTTATCAGAGGTGAATTTGGTGCAGTATGAGCAATGCAACGTCTGACAGGCAAGACATGAGCCCCTGTGCTTACATCCTGCTGTCCAAATGATGTGTGTGACAGAGAGTAGGAATAAAAATTAAGAATGTGTTCAGAATTTATTTTAGACAAACATTAGTTGATGGTTGAAATTGAGATTTTTTTTTTTGCAAAACGCAGAGAAAACATGCATAAAAGGTATAATGAAGAATGCTTTCTATCAGTCCTAGAAAAGTCTGGGACCCACAGGTTGTTGAGGAAAGACAGGCAAAGGGCCATTTCCCATCTATACAAAGAAGTGTCTTGAATGCATAGACTTTTCCCTATGGTTGGGAAGAGGCTGTGAGGCTGCAGGTCAGGGGCCAAGAAAACAAGGTGAACAAGTCTCATGATCACAGAGTCTGTCTTCCAGCACCTAGAAGCAATTCAGATTTCTGGAGATGATCAGAGAATTCTTTTTAATACTGCTGCTGGACTAGAGATGGAGCCCATATGTATGGACCATGCTACTCATGGTTGAGGTAGAACTGCCTGGAGATGTGATAGTTGCAGCATTGACAAGGAGATGGTAGAGGTTAAGATTTGGAGAGAACTAAGCATGCCAATCAGTTAAAAACAGCCCTGAACTTTACATTTTGGATTGTTCAGGGAACTGGCAGGGACAATCCTGTAAAAGACAAAGGAGCCATGGAGAGCTGCCCAGTCTTCAAGGACATCATCCTCAAAGGACAAGAATCCTCCACTCAGACCTGAGTAGCCACAAACATGTGCATACAGGCCAGGTGAAGGGCTGGCTGAGCAACCTGGCTTAAACTTCTAAAAGGAAATGCTCAAGAGATGAAGGCAGGGACAGGCAAGCAAGGAGGCATACAGAAAGCAGAGATAGATTGAAGGAAGTTAAGACTTGGCTGAGGTTATGGCTGAGTGGAATGAAATGTGAAACATGAGCACAAAAAGCTTCTGTAGATATACTGGTAGTAAAATCAAGATTCAACAAAATTTTCCACTTCTTACTGGAACAGGCCATCTGTGCTGAAGGACATGGGAAAAATTTAGGTAGCAACACCTTCCTTGCTTTGGTCTTTATTGCTCACAAATCTTCTTGATCTCTGCTCATTACAGAAGAGTTTACAGGGTACAGATATTGTGCAAAGCAGAGGAAGATAAAACTAGTGTTTCTTAAGTAAGTTGGACATACAAGTCCATCAAGGCATATCAGAAGGTAACCAAGGATGTCAAAGGAACTGGCTTAAGTAATTGAAAGACATTTGATAAGTTTGCAGCAATTGCAGTATGCTTCTGCATACTGGAAAAAGCCAAATGCCATGTCCATATTAAAAAAGAAAACCCAAAACAGTGAGGAGGATTATTTTTATCCTAAATTCAGCATCTGGAAAGGTACATCATTTCTGGAAGCCGTTTTTAGCCAAGAAATACAAGGTGATTTGGAATAGTCAGCAAGGATTTATCAAAGAAAGGTATACCTGATTAACTTGACTGTTTTCTATTATGAAACATCTGGCTTTGTGAATGAGGAGAAAGCAGTACTCCTGGATTCCAGTAACACCTTCAATACTGTCTCTTGTAGATGAACTGAGGAGACATGGATTGTATGGGATAACTGTAGTGTGGCTGAAAAACAGGCCACTTGGGCAAAGAGAGCCATGGTCAATGGTTGCAAGCCCAGTTGGAGTGTGGTTGTGAATGTCATCCTTCAGAGACTGATATGGCACTGCCCATGTTCATATTCTGGTTTTCTTCATAGTGCTCTCTGATATCTTCATCAATGACCAGGACAACCATACAGATGAACCTCAAGAGGTTCAAGAAAGGGAAATGCCAAATCCTTTGTCTGGCAAAAAAATAACCCCATGCACTGCTACAGGCTGGGGCAGACGAGGTCAAAAGCAGGTTTATTGAAGCAGATGGGGCATTCTGGAGGGTGTTGGTCTGAACATGAGTCTGGTCCATGAACATGAACTCAGGAGTGCAATCTTACAACAATACAGGCTGCCTGTGCACTGCACTACATTAGAAAGAGCATAACGTGCAGGGTTTGTGAAATCACCCTGCTGTCTGACACTGGTAGCTCACAACTGAGTAGTTATGCCTAGTTTTTGGTCCTTCTGCAAGAGAGAGGACTGCAAACTGAAGGGTCTAGAATAGGTCTGCTATGATGGTGAGGGGCTTAGAGGATGTTATGCATTAGGAAAAGCTGATGAAGAAATACTGTTTGATCCAGAGAAGAGAATGTTGCCATGTGAGGCAGTTTCAAGTCTTTAACTATCTAAAGAGGGTCCATAGAGAAAATAGAGTCAGGCTATTTTCACAGGCACACTTCAACAGAATAAGAAGCTATTGGCACAATTGGCAGGAAGGAAAATTCTTGTTAGACGTAAGGAAACCAAAAATTTGTAATGCAAGTGATAAAACATTAGAACGGGTTGTGGAATCTCTGTTCTTGGATGTGTTTGAAAGACCCTGAGTAACCTGATCTAATTTGGAAGTTAGCCGTGCTCTGAGTGGGAGGATGCACTAGATGGTCCTCAAAGATCCCTTCCAGCCCAAATGGTTGCATGCCCAGCCTCACTCCTGTCAGGACCTCAATTTACAACTTTACTGTAGACATAGAAAGCACAGCTGAGGATGTTCCAAAATTATACAGTTAATTAAGCATTATAGACAAAAGTCACCTCTTTCAGCCCAGGGAGTGAAAGTAGCTTATACAACATGCAGTACTTTTCTGGGGAGACCTCATTGTGGCCTTTCAGGACTTAAAGGCAGCTTACAAAAAAAAGAGAGGGAGAGACTTTTGATGTGGGCAAGTAGTGATAGGACAAGGGGGAATGGTTTTAAACAGAAAGAAGAGGGCTTTAGATTAGCTGCTAAGAAGAAATTCTGTACTCAGAGGAGAGTGAGACACTAGAACAGATTTCTCAGAAAAGTTGTAGATGCTGCATCATTTGAAGTATTCAAGGCCAGACTGGATGGGGTTTTGATCAATCTAATCTAGTGGGTAGCATCCCTGCCCTTGGCAGGGGACTTGAAGTGTGAGATGGTCTTTAAGTTCCCTTCCCCATTATATGATTCTACATATTTATATTAATCCTCTCCTTAAACCATTTTCAAGCCAACTGGTTGCTGCAAATCCACTTGGTCAACGTGAAAATACATACAAATCTGACAGAAGCCACCCTCCAGTGGCATGTCTATAGTAATTGGGTGTGCAGCTGAACTGTGATCATTCTTGAGGAAGTTGTATTCCTATTCCACCTGGGCTTTCCAAATACTAGCACATGTGCTCATCATCACACATTTTTGACCTCTGCTGGGTTTCAGTGAACAAATTTGTAACATTATATACAATATCTAAATTTTATATATCTGGGGTTTTTTTAGGCTTTCAGTCTGTTTCAGTACAATTCTGAATTTCTACATAAATTCAGAATATGTAATCGACTGTAAATTTCAGTCAAATGCCATCTGTCATCCCTAATAACTTATCAAGCACAACAGGCAAACAGAGAACTTTTAACAACAAGCGAAAACACTGTTGAACTGAATCTATTTCCAGATGTGGAGAGAGAGGTTTTCACTTTTTCCTCCAACAGGACTAATGCTGCTCTAATGCCTTTCAGCATGATTTTTAAGGCATTCATTTGTTATGTAACATCCATCAATTATAAAATATATTTATGAGGTCTTGGTAGCAGTTGTTAACAGCAATATTGTGGGATCACATTTACAAGGCCTAATGAAATGGGAGAGCAAGAGTAATTGGATTGAAATTGGTAAATGAAAACTCATTCCAGGGGAAAAAAGGTGTAAAATTGATGAGGTCTGACGTGTCATCAAATGGTGAGGATTAAATTAAGATTCAGTGAAGACATATATAGTGCTTATTGTAAGTGTTTAATTGCTAGAATAACAAATGCCTCACAGAAATGCACAGTTAAGCATTAACCTCTTTCTCCTGCTAAATGGAGTCAGGCAGATAAATCTTTTCCTATCCTCCAACTGACTATTTGTCCCACATTTTTATGTGAGCTTTTTTGCTTATTGGCATATAAAATGGAAAGTAAAGTTATTTAAAAAATAAGTTAATTTGGTGAGTTTAAATAGATGCTTGGAAATACTTTATCTGAATTCCTATGAAAAAAATCAAATACATTCCAGCTCATTCTCAGAGAAAAAGTTAGACATTAGAAAAATCAGTTTGTCTGTCCCTGGCCCTGAAATCATTAGTATAAAACCCCGACAATATAAAGCCCAAACTGCTGCAGTAAGAAGTCCAGTTTGCATTATGATAGCAGCTTTGAATGGTGCAGAAAACTAGTAGCTATAAATGGTGCAAAGAGAAAATTCTGGTTTATCTAGGAAACTAACTCTGGTATTACTCCAGCTTTTCCCAGAAAAAGGCAAGAGCTGAAAATTTTGTGTGGGCAGTATATTCCAACCACAGAACAGTATAATAATAGTAACAGCAGAATAAACAGCAGAAATAAATTGATTTTTGCTGCCTGGAGAGTGTCTTTATGAAGAATGTCTTGCCTGTTAGGAGATATTTCTTTAGAACAGCAAAGAACTTGTGTGATGAATCCAGAAGAAATGAGGATTTCTCCTGCCCTTTGCAAAGCACTGGAAGACTGGGTCTTCTGCAACATCTTGACAAGTACCTCAGTTTTACTGCATAAGCCATCATGCAATGTTGCCCAAAGACAAAAGGACTGACTGAGGACTTCTGTGGACACTTGTGCATTCTAGTCCATAGTAGGTCAGCTACATGCATTTTCTACATGCTACATGCAATATTATTAATAGTCCTTGAAAGGGCTGCTGTAATCATGTCACTCACAAGAAATCACTAGTCTGAACTGTTCAGCAAAAATCAGAATATTTTTGCTTGTTGCTTCCACGTTGAAGATAATTATTTTTCCCTACAGAATAACAGAGCTCAATAGTTTGGTGGTTAAAATTGAGTGCTTATTTTAGAAAGACAGGCAATCTTCTTTTAAAGATGCCAGGTGATAAATTTACAGCATCTCTTGGAAATGTGTTCTGATTGTCATTTACTCTGACTTAAGAAGTCACAATTTTTTTTCGAAATTTGTTTAAGTTCGGCTTGAAGCTGATTGAGTCCTGTTGTAAATTTGCCTTTTATAATGAAGTTTCTGCAATACCCAAAATGTTCTCCCTTGTGTAGGGATTTTAATTTCTGCTATGTTGATGTTGCTGTGAAAGGGAGGAAGAAAGAATGTGGAAAAGGCACACATTTTGAGATGGGACACATTTTTTCAATGGGGAATCTGTAATACCAACTACTTTATTTCTGAAACACCAGTCTGCATTCATGTGCTAACAACATAATGTTTGATCACTCTGGTCATGAAAGTCATCTCAAAACACACTCAGAACTATGACAGCACGTTGCCAGGGATAACAAGTGACATATTTTGCACAGTTCAAACTCTGAAAATCTAACGCAGATGCTGCTACTGTGATGCGAGCAAACAGCCATGATGGGGTAGCAGCTGTTTCTAGGAACTGGGGCAAGCCTCCTCTGGCAAAAGCAGCCACCAGTGTTCAGCAGTATCTCCAGCTGCTGCAGGCAGCAAGACTGAATTTTCACCCTTGTCTGTCGTATCTATGAGATCTTTCACCACAGGCCCTATCTTACCTCTTGAGGAAAAAGTAAATCTTGATTTTGCTGCTGAGAAGTCCTGAGCCTTCATATATGACATTTTACTGTAGAATTCCAGCTACCAGCTCCAAAGGATGAAAGAAAACAATATTCTGTTCCTAATTTACTGGCTGATATATTAAGTATATTAATTATATTACTAGTATGTTAGAAATACTGCCAAGGTGGTTTGTACTTCTCACAAGCTTGATCAGGGATTACATAAATACTGCTGAATATTTACACTGAAAAGTCCTTTTCGAGCTGACTGGTTTTTTTTGAATGGTTGTTTCACATCTAAACCTGTCAGCAAGATAGCAAAAACACAGGCAATGCCTACTTGTCTATTTGTTTAGATCATATTTAAACAACTTTTCTGTGTTTATTCCTCTTCTGTTTTCAGTTTAACACAGCTGTTTCACTCAGTCAAATCATTACTAACCAATCATAACAAAGAGTTAGTCGTGAGGGACAAAATATCAGCAAATTTACAAGTTGTTGCATTCCAAATTGAATGAAAGGAAGCACCTTGAGCACTATCCCATGCTGCAAGTTGACATGTCATTCTGCAGCCTCTAGCCTGACCTTTTCTTAACATCAGCTGAAAAACAAAGGGACTATGCTGTTAGAGCAGCTGCTCTACCTCTAGGCAGGTAACAGTATCATCTTCATGAATGACATCTATGTCACATTTGCAGCATGTCAAGAAGTCCTTAAAAATCCGCAGATCAAAACAGCACAAGATTTTCATATTGACCTTGAAGTGATGATCAAATATGGTGACTTGCAACTGTAGATCAGGGTGCATGTGAAGGCCAGCTGTGCAACAATGGATCTGTTGGAAATTTTTACTATGTCAAAGATCCATTTATGTCCTAAGTGATATATGCATCCTATTTTCAACAAGGAAAGCAGAAAAAGCACTGCCAAACATTGATTGTGATTCTGTTTCTATAAATGTACTAATTTGTATTATTTTAAACATGATTACTTCATGGAGTTTTTCACAGAACCCTCCAGTTATGGCGTGTTTAACACAAATTGATAAATATTTCTACTTAATTTCTCTGAAATAATACCAACAATGATACTTAATAATCAACAGACAGATATATTCTGCACTGCTGAAACATTCTATCTTCAAGCAGCACTGGAGATTGATCATTTAATAACATTCCTTGTTTTATTTATTTGTATTTTGTTCAGCTCCTAATCTGAGGCACTTCTTTACTTTTCCTGTCTTGATTTATTTTATTCCTAATTAGATATATTTAATAGAAATGGAAACTAGAAATGTGGCAATGGAAAGGTCAGCACTAGCATTTGTGCAATATATGCATTTCTGGAAAAAAAAATTACATGCCCAAGAAAAAAAATGCTGGAATGATTAGGACTTGTATGATTTAACAGGCTTTAGCAAACCACACCACTCCCTCATCTGAAGCAGCAATGTAACCAAACAGAAGGGTTAGTGGTGTTTCAGCTGTTTCACCACCTAATGAAACTTGTAACTGCACACTCTAAACCGTGCTTGGCAGATTGGCCTTTCAGGAATGAGAACCACAAAACCCTGTACTCAGAACAGTAAGCTCCTTAAGCAGATGGTCGTCAGGAAGAAAGGTTGCATTGTAAATGTGTTTCTTTCTTGAAGACACATAGACTTTTTCTGGTTATAGGAAGATTTGGGTTCATAATCCTCAGTCGTGCTCTGGAGCTGGAGTCCCAAAGGCTCACAGAACCAGAGGAGAGTTTAGGCTGGAAGGGATCTCAGGAGGTCACCTAGTCTAACCAGCTGCGCTTGATAAGGTCAGTGCTTGAGGCAACCTGGTCATTGTGCTCTGCCTGAAATCTTTGAAACTTCACCTCCCATCACTGGAGTAAAATTTCGTAAGTTGGGGAATTCCATGTTCTTTCCTTTTTGTGTCAGTGCAAGTCAGTTTTTAACTGCATTTCCATTTATCCAGCAATGAGTAGGGGCTTAAAACTTCTCAGAAGTGAAAGGAAAAATTTAGAACTGTTCCAACATATTCTAGGATGGCATAGAAGAAGGGTTGGTAGTAGTTGTTTGAAGGGCTCTAGAGGGGAATGGAGACACCTGTCTCATAGGTGTTGTTAAGATATAGGAATACAGAAGATTGAAACTAGTTTTCAGAAGGGCTTAGTGTATCTCAAAATTTTTTCTAATACATCTGGACACGATTTACAGTTTTATTTTCTTCCTACATTCATATATGGTCTGTACCACTGAAAGAGTCTGTATCTTAAAGATGCAGTCAGATGTCATCCATGGATAGGCAGGCAAGTATTTACTGTGTAGAAAGAAGCTAAATGGAAATCTAATTGATTGACATGGTCAAAGATGTGACAACCTAAGCATATCCAGATGATTCAAGAAGCTATGGAAATTTACTGGTGAAGGCATAGACACGTATCATCTAGCTCAAGAATTACATAGAATTAGATGACTATTCCTGATGTTACATCTTTAAGCACAGGACCAAGTTCTGCCAACTGGTTATCATAACTGACCTGATTTTTAGCAAATTTGGAGGGGTTTTTGTTACATTTCTAATCAATTTCATGTATTCCATGCTCTTCACTTTCCATCTTCTTGTTTTTCCCAATACGCTGCCACAGTGTTCTTGTACCTTTCCGAGAAATATCAGTTAGAAAGGAAGTGAAAGCAGTGAACACTACAGTGTTGGTTTCCATAGGAACAATAAACACATGGAAATAGAAGGAATACAAAATAGAAGACCAGTTCACAGGCCAAATGGATGATCTACATCATTCAGGATCTGAATAATGGAATTATGGTAGAGTCTGTGAAAAATATACTTTTTTGGGTTCTTTTTGAAAAGGGTTTATACTGTGAAGCCTCCATTATAAAACCTCAAATTCGAATGAGGTCTTGAACTACAGTATTTGAATAAGGGTAATTTCTTATGCTGGCTCCAGAGCACTGGCATCCTATAGGGACTTAAAATACAGAGGATCAGTTGAGATTTTTCAAAGTAAAGCCAGACATTTTCCTCTGATGACAAAAGAAATCTGCTGGTAAATTAATTCTAGATAGTTTTATAAAGCTAAGGGCCAGTATATTAAGGGCTCAGATTTTCTAAAATAACAACTTCAAGAGCAATTAAAAAGAGTTAACTAGATGTCAAAACTGCAGTTTAATATAAAGATTTCAAGAGGCAATTGCTTGCATGAGCTTACCTTTTTATAAACCAAGCAAAGAAGAATATGCAGGATGGGAAATGAACATCTATGATAACAGTTAGTTAGGAAAAAGCTGTGTAATACACTGACCCTCCTAAAAAAGTCAGCCCTACCTACAGGACAATGTGACTTTAGAACTTATTAATTCAAGATTGTTTTTGTTGTCTTCAGAAGGAGAGATCTTAAAACAAGAAAATTCTACACTACCACCTTCTTGATCGGAAAAAGAATGAAAACCACCCCCTCACACAGTAGCCTTTTTATAAAGATTGGATGAAAGCCGGGCCCTGGCAGTTTGGGATGGGAAAAAAATTAATTGTGTACTGAGACATGAGACAGTAATAACTCACACAGGTTTCATTGCTTCATGCCAGACAAAATAAAAATGAAGCCAAGTAAGGGAGAGCTGCTGATGAAACTAGTGCCATCCATTTTTTCCCCACCGATTAGAAAGACCAAAAAGAGACAAATAAAAACCTTAGATATAAGATTATTCCTTCCACTTTCCCTGTGGTTGATCCAGCTAATGTGAAAAAGAAATGAAATTAATGCTCCTAGGAGAAGTTATTTTGGTTGGATGAGCGCTCATATCTGGGCTGAGTAATCAAAGTGAGGGTCTTTGTTTAGGAAAAAAAAAGGAAATCAAAAGTGTAATTTGTGTGTACTCTGCAAAGAGCTACAGTCCTCTCAGAGCAAGGCGAAATTGAAGAGGAAAAAGAAAATTGTGGGAAAAATAGATAGCATTTATTAGCAAGCTTTTGCCATCCAAGAAGCTCTTTTCAAGACACAGACACATGCAAATATGCACACACACATAGTATCCTCTTTTTGATACTTCAGAGTTGCTATTTCTTTAACCTAAAATAGATGTTTCAGATCTGTTTCTAGTACAAGACAAATAGGAAGAAAATCAAGCTTGCAAAATCCAGCTTATGATTGTGTGTTTCTAAAAATTGTATTATTAATAAATGTATGATCCCAGTGTCTTTAGCATTGCAGCTGATGAGACTCTGAAAGGGAAATCTGCCAGGATTTTTTAATAAAATAAAACTAAGTAGGACAAGCATATTGCCCTTGACAGCAAAAATGCAGCATAAATTTATAAAATTGATCTCTGTTTCATTTTGAACTCTATTGAATGAACATCTCATAGTTTAAACTTCCACTCAAATTCTTGCTGTTCTATTCAAACAATGACATGTTTCTACATCCATATCTGTAAATCTCCATAACCTTTTCTAAGATGAAGTCACTGTTTTAAATTTACTGAACAGGGGTACATTTTGTACCCAAATGTAATTCCTTCTCATTGCAAAATATACACATGTAGACATATTTCAAGTGAGCATGGATACATACACACAGACAGAGAAATCCATTTAGTGCTATTCAAGAACAGACTTAATACGTTATAGTTGTACTTTTATGACTTGTACAACCTTCAAAGAGACAGAATTATTTCATCTACAGTCAAGATCCATGAAAAGACATAAAAGATCCCTAAAATGACTACTACCAGTCCTGTGTACGTCTGTACTGAATTAAAAAAGCAAAACATTAGAAACTTGTTTTGAAAAATAATCCTGTAAGACATGCAATATATTTCTAAAGGGATGACAGTACAGACATATTTATTTTTGAAATGTTCCTAATGCTTCCCTGAGTATTTATCTTACTAGTGTAATCAAACTACTATTTGCAAGGAAATATCGTATCTTTGGTTCCTTCCTGAAATAGTTCTTGAAGTATATTTTGAAGGTAAATGTAGTAGAGCTTGAGCTGTGGTCTCATTTAAGAATTATAAACTGGGATTCATATGCCTCACTCAGAACCATTGCACAGATCCAACATATTTAGGGTCTCTTCAGTGATGACGTTTTTAGCGACTTGTGCTGAAAAACATGCAGTGAACTGATGAAAAATAACACAAGGTCCTAGGAAGCACTTTACTACTTCTTAAGTGGTTGCAAGGAGTTGGATAATCTAAAAGCAATCAGGTGAGTGGAAAAAAACTTTCTAAATAGAAACTTTTGTGATAGAGAAGGAAATATGTGAATGTTGTTTCTAAACATCTTGAGGGACAAATGAGCATCCAAGGTAATTCTGACCAAAAAAAACCTGATACTTAATAGTTAAATAAAATTTCATTACTTGTGACTGCTTAGTAGAACCAAAGAAGATCCAAAAATAACACATTTTTAACCAGGCTCGCTGTCCATTAGTCATTCAGAACCTGAACCTGTATGTTTCTGTATCTGTAACTCAGAGACTTTAGCTATCTATTCATGAGCTCAGAGCTCTCCCTCAGTAGTTCTGTGAATGGACTGAGGCTGCACAGTTTTGCAGGGAGTTGGCATTTAGCTTTCCATAAATATCTCTTGCTTCTGTCACAGTTTCACCTGGAGATTCTTTGATCATGTCAGATCAGAATATACCCTGATGGATACAACTTCTAAATCAGTAGTTCACAAAAAGGCCTGCATTTCCTGAAGCAAATATAAATATTACTGCTGGCAACTGGTGTAAACCCAAATGAATATGCCTTCAGGTGTGCTCTACAGAAATGCTCAGAATATTTATTTAAATGTTGCTGTTTCCCTGCCAACTAACTTTTTCATTTGTATGTTTTAGCTAAGCCCGTAAAATCTTACCACAGCCATCTGAAGCCTTTGAATGAATGTTTAAATGTCCTTTTAGCAGTATTCACTCAGCTCTCATTTCAATACACCTGAAAATCTGACAGGATATACAAAAATGAGGTTCCATGTTGTTTATTACTATCGCTTTTAAATATGCCAGTTAAACAAATTCTTACACCAGAACCTCACCTTTTAGATACCCCACCAGGGTTTGATATTTCCAGTTTTTATAAGGTGAAAAGATTTTCTTAAATCTTTCTGCAGCTGCAGCATTTCTAAGCAAGCATAAGAGCAAACAAAGGTGCAAATACAGAAACTTTATGAGCCCCACAGTCCCTGGCTGTGTAATTAAATGGAAATACTGAGTTTCAGGGACACCTGTTGCACTCTCCTCAGATGTGTACGTTTCCACTAGTTTTCAAAATAGAAAGAGATGGTCAGGGGTCTCTGTGTCAAGCAGCACAAGATTTCTTAATTCCAGGACTAGATTTTATTTGTCTTACAGCAGTGTGCAGTATTGAGATACAACAGCAGGAAAACCCTGAGCCCCTGCCATGGTTGAGGATGACCAGGTGTTCTCACGGCATGGGAGGGAGAAGTCCTGCACGTGCCCAGGTGTGTGACGGGGGAAGAAGTCCCACTCTGTGAGTTGCACCAGGCAAGGCTGAATGAGAGGACAGTGAAGAAAGAAGAGAAAAAAGATCAGTCCTACTGAAGGATGAGGGCCTGGAAGGCATGTGGCTATATTAGCACTGTTTGCACTGTTGGTTTTCTTTTTTTTCCTGTTTTTGACTCTTCCTTTTGTAAGTAATGATGCCAAAGTAAATATTTGTGAGGGAAAAAGACAAAAGAGGTGTAAAGGCAGTACCAATTGATGCCCCAGTTAACACCATCACTCCTCCAAGTAGCCTGGTGGGATCTTCAGCAACCAGCCCAAGACAGTTTAACATCTGATAGCAACTTGTCAAGCAACATAGCATCCTATGTTGGGACCTCACTAATACTGAGAGAAGATTTGGACATGGGCATTCCCAACCTAAATTAAGAGAAGGGAGAGTTTTACTTCTTGATTTTTTTTTTCAGGAAACCTCCTGCTATTTCTTCCTTGGAAAGAGCAAATTTAGTTGTTTTACAGAGTACAATGCATTTGGTCTAGTGGCATATAAAGACATGCTCAGGGTAGACAGAATACTAAGAATTTTTTGCAATACTGCCAAGATTTCAAATGGCTTTATTGGAGCATTCATAACAATATAGAGATAAAGGACCTTGCACTCCTTATCTACACACTGCTTTGGGCCACTGTAGTTGACAGTACAACAACCAGAATACTTTAATTATCATTTAATTTTCCCATGTCAAAGCATTTTTGCTCAGACTTGCCCAGGAAATTTAGCTTGATACAGGCATGTGGGATTTCCAATCAAACAAAGATTTGGCAAACAGAAGAAAACTGTGTCTTTTAACAGAAATTTTTACCTAATTTTAAATAAAGACAGTGTTATTAGCCATAGCTTTCTAAGCATTTGAAAAAGACAGAGTATCACAATCCCTTGAAAAAAAATACAAAAAAATTTGGAAAGATGGAAAAATTTATGCAGCAGCACTATTTTTAAAGGAGATGTCCAAATAAAGAAGTGTAACTTCAAACATACCAAGACCTACACCATATCCTAGATCATGAGATATTATTTCTGTTATGAACAATATTTGACATCTAGTGAAAGGACTGAAATTCCATTTCACGTGAAAACAGAGTATAAATACAAGAAGGAACTATTATTATCCAGGCCTCCAGAGAAATATGAAGAACAGTTTGGAATAACTTAATTAATCTATGCAGATACCACCATCTAAAGAGTATATCTACCAAAAACATTGCAAAAGCACTCCTGTATATCTTAGTAATGATCCCAGGTGAGTGATAAGCTAAAGAGATAATGCAGCTGCTTGATATTTCACATTTCAGCCACACAGCCACAGATGTATCTGTGCTGGAAGAGGACATGCACAGCTCTGTATGTATCACAGCAGACGCTGCCACCACGGCTTTGTTACTGTGATCGGCTGTGTTGAAATGGGGATTGTCATGGAGATTCAGAGCCATACAGGAAACACTCCTCACACTGTGCTCTCGTCTTTTACATGAGTACTTAGATGGCAGGATTAATTCAACATATTTTTAATTAGACACTCAGAAGCAGGTATTTCTGTCAGAATATGTCTATCAAAACTAAAACGTGTCATTAAAGAATGATAATTTTTCCAGTTTTCTGGTAGTTTTTCAGGATTCTGGAATTTTGTGGGAAAGGAAAAGTCCAAGATTTCTACGAGATGGAACATCTTGTGCAACTTTTTCCATTGATTTTTAAATATTCTGTTCAGTTCCATTTTATAAAACTAAGTGAAAAAAAACCCAAGGAAATAGAACTTTTCTATTTTCCATAATTCTGTGTTTCTCTTAACCTGAAGCAACAATCCAAATCTTCTTTCTTGGCAATGTACTGCATTGAGTCAGAATTAAAGAAAATTTGTAATCCTTTGAAAAAATTATTTATTTTTGTACACATACTGTCAAAGTATGTGCCTATATTATATATATACATCTAAACTATACATATTTTGATTTAAAAATTTGAAATTTTGTCTCTCCATCTTTGATGATTGTGAGAAGAAATGTGATTTCTTTTTATCTGCTAGCCAGGAACTGGCAGGTTTACCTTTTAACCTGTGTGTTAGGTATTCAGTTGTGAATCAATTCACCGTCAGTTCCTTGTGGGGGAACAAAAGATCCTCTGTGCCCATTCAGACCTCTAGAGTAGCCACTGAGAGTGTCTCCTGGAACTTTACATAACTCACTGAGTGGGAAAGCTCCCTTTGCCACCCTTATAGAGATGAGAAGTCTACAAGGAGGGAATTGAAAAAACAAGAGCACCTATATCATCACTAGGATCTGTGTGAGAGGCACAGAGGATGTGAGGAATACTTCAGCCACTAACACAGAAAAACAACCTCATGCCTCACAATTTGATGTGTCTTTCATGCTCCCCAGTCAGTTCACTCACATGGAATCTAAATACTTGGACCAAACTTTTCCAACAGGTGAGTACTCAAATTCTGTGCACCTGCTTGAGGCCTCACTCCGTGTGCATTGGAGCCAACACTCTGCAAAGGCACCCCAGACCAGCCTTCATGTGGTCAGTGTGTGCTGCACACCTTGGTTTAGCCAACATAGAACTCCCTATCCTTAAAATAGAAAATAAAAAATGTGAATCCACTTCATCACAGTTTTGATACAAATTGAAATTGCTACAAGCCAAGCATATTCTGAGCTGGAATTTCAGCACCTCACTTATCTCAAGCAAAATGTAACACTGGCAGCTAAAAAACAAACATCTGCCAATTCAAATAGACTGCAGAAATAATGTTCTGAAACACAAACACCTTCTGACAGTTTAGGGAGTCTGGGCAGAGTTGGTAGTGACAAATACAGCTGGACTGCCCAATGTCTACCATTATAAGATACTGTTTTAAGTAATTTATAAAACTTTGCCAACCTTTAAGTGCTTGGGCTGAACTTTCCCAGACAAAATATCTGTCTTGGGCTGACTTATTTTGGAAAATTTCATTAAAATGGCTCAATCATTTACAAGTAATTTAGAGAAAAGTGCAATATTACCTTCCTGCTAAAACATAAATAAAGTCTACAATAGTATTGCTGAGAAGTTCTAAGATACTTGTGCTTTGGAAAGGGAACTTCAGAACACCCTCAGCATCCAGGTCATGCTTTTTGCTGATTCTGAAAATACCCAGATCCATTTTGCCATGACAAAAACTTCTTAAAAATTTTAGTTATTTTTGTGTTCTGTAGGTGCTTGCTCAAAACTAGCAGCCAAACTCCTGTGAGATCTCATTTTCACAGAGCAGAATTCCTCCTTCATCTCCTCCTCCAGCACAGCTGTGGCTGACTGCATGGGGAGGCAATTTCACCTATAACTAGAGCTCTGGTTAATTCAGGGCATAGAGATCAAAGCCAGCATTTTACAGTCAGTCTCAAGGTGGGCAGCCACAAGGTTTCTGTCCCACTGAGAGGTCTGCAACAACCTCACTGGTCTCAAATGAAAAAACATACAGGGCAGCTTCACAAGCATTTGAATCAGGTCCACTCTCAGCAGATCTTTATGAAGAAAAGACTGCACAGACAAATACAAGTGAATCCAGTCACTTTACTCATACACTGTGTTAGGCAAACAGCTACTGAGTACTGTAGTAGGAGTACTAAGGAAGAGTGGTGGATTAGCATGGTGATGTGCCCCAGCTACTTAACTCTGCACTTCTGTAGGTCATGCTGACATGGTCCCAGAAAGATGCTAATGCTAAAGCAGCCAGGCTCCCGGGTCAGCAGTTACTTGTATGTGTCCAGCTTGAAGCATGAATAGAGGAATTCAAGAGTACTTTCATATGTCTGTACCTATCTTGCACACAATCTCTCCACACCTTGTACTTTGGGTGAGTGTGAAAGTGACTTGAGCATAGGTTGGTAAGGATATTTGGTGACCTAGAAGTCTAAAGAGTCTATAGGCAATGTAATTGAAACAGAAGTAGTTCAGATTAATTGTGCCACATGAAGGGGACATTTTAGATTGTTTTCGTGGCAGCATTGAAGAAAATAATCTTTCCTTATTTGAAGGCTAATATTGATTGAATATTTTGCTCTCTCATAAATGATTTGTATTTGTCTTACTTGTGATATTCTTTTACTGAAGAATCAGTACAATTCTGAGTTTTTCAGTGCAAAAAAATTCTTCAATTCAGCCATGTGTGGATCAGATCTGCCTGGATTAGGTTCTGTGGTTTACTATACTAGTAACAAATTAGATATTTCTTGGGGCTTCCTACAAGTTTAAAAATTACTGACTCTGAAATTGCTCTCCAGTTTTATATTGAAAAAAGATGGGTGACACCCTGGAAATACCATCTTGCACAGTATGAGAAGAAGGTCTTAGTTTTGTGGCATCTTCTCTCTGAAAATCATAAAAAACCTCTCTAGGATCATCAAGTGCTCTTTCCAAATAGCCTATAAGGCAGAAGAATGTGGTCTTTATTCCCTTCTTACAAGGGTAATCACAATAAACCATAATATTCCTGAACTTCTTTGAAGATCCATAAAAAGGCAACAAGGTCTTACCTCTTGGCTACCACTGCTGTCACCACAGCACCATTCACCTGAAAAATGTAAATCCAGTGATTTACAAGACAGGAAAAATGTGGATTTATTCTGCACATCATAGATTTGCTGTAATGGTAGTTATCTAGTAGAAGTGTAAATTACTTTGATATAGCATGGCAAAACACGACAGGTAGTAATTTATGTCAAATGGCATTAGATGGAAGAGGTCAAACGTAACATTTTGCTTCTGGAGTCTGTTTTGCTATTTTATTAATACCTGCTAGACAAGACAGGTAGGACTTGCAAATGCATGACTGGTCTGCTCTGGTACAAAACCAGAAATAAACAGGTTTTGGGAACTGGCAGTAGTCACATGACCTGGGTGTGTTTGAAGGTGTTTAGAGGCATCACTTCCTTAAGCATTCACTGACATAAGTAAATCACACGCTGTAGGAGGTTGATGAGCCTGATTTCTATAAATTCATAGAATTACATTTTTTTTGGTACTGATTGCTGTTTTGAAGCTGCTGTTCTTAGGGAGAAGAACCAGAAGAGGGGGAAAAGGGCAGAAAAAGTGAAGCTATCTGGCTCACAACAGAATGGAAGTTAGGCATAAGGGGACAAGGACATTAGTTTTTCTCTTAGTGTGTTAGTTTTTCTCTAGTGAGCTGAGGAGCCAGAGATGTGTCTAAGAAATGGAAACTATTTGTAGGCTGTTCCAAAGAAAACCAATACAGGAGAGAAGACCCTCAGCCTATTCCTTAGGTGCATCCTCTGCCAAATCCCACATTGATGTAAGCAGACTGGGAAAATGTGCATGCATTCTACTGCTTAAAGAACTTTAGAGAACTTGGATATAATACAGCCTCTGTACTGCAAATAACTGAGGAGAATGGGGTACATGCAGGATTTACATGAGCTGCTGGGATCAACAGCTACTGGAAAGCCTTTGCCAATGTCTTAAAAAGGAAACCTGATCATGGTGCAGAGGCACCACTTACTCTGTACTGCTTTGTGTTGAGCAGCTGGAGCCCAAGCCAAGTCTTTGAAAACAGAACTACAACCTTTGTAAAAATTCAATGTCAGCATTATAGAGAAAAGACCAAAGAATTTGCATTGCAGGGTTTGTGCAGATCAGGACCCTATCATCTGAAAAGCAGCTTATCCCTGGAGGAGAAGACACGAAATGATAGGGTTTTTAGCCTAACATTCCCCTCCAGTACTCTCTCTTTTGAGAGGTTGCATACAATCACAATTTCCTCCAAGGGGATCACAAGGTTTAGCACCTGCTTAGTCTACCCAGACGTGACCACCAACACAGCCCACTGCTGCTGCTTCTGCTCCAAGTTACATACCAAATACTCAGGACATTCTCCCAAACCATTAACTGGCTTTTCCTCTATATAGGAGCATGATAGAAAAGTAATTACAATTTAAAAAACTATTTTTTCCCCTAACCGCATTAAGGCAGACACATGGAGTTTCATATTAGGAACCTACAGTAAAGACCTGGTAAGGAGAAGCTTTTGCCGTAAGTTCAGTATCTGTAGAACAACAGGATTGCTCATTCATCATTCCTATCAACATTTTGAGATCTTCTCCACTTTTCAACAGACACTAAAATGTACTATTATGATGTCTAATTTTGAAAAAAAATTGAGGTATGTGCTCATTTGAAGCAGCTTTAGACATCACCCAGTCATCAAAGTGCTGAAGCGTGTTTGTAGTTCAATAGCTTCATGGTAAGCATAGACTTCAGTACATTTGTGGAACAGATGCCTTCTAACTTAAGCATGGTACAAAGTTTAAAAATCTGTCTGATATGCAAGTAGTACAGATATATCAAAGAAAACTGCCATGAGTGCACAGGATAAACATAAGCTGGAAACTAAGATTTTATACATCTTGGTTAAAAAGAAAAAAGTGAAGTAGTTTCTTAAAAGTTAGGCATAGGAAAGTTAAGAAAGTGCTATAAAATATCAAGTTCCTAGTAGCTGAATCTTTTATTTTCCATGACTATTTTAGCAACAAAAACCCCCAAAAGACAGAAAGAAGAAATACCCTGGCACATTTCTTCTGAGCAACAAGAAGTGTGTTCCATCCCACAGAACCCAAATTCACTGGTGAAGAACTGACAAACTGATGAAACCAGCAATAATCAGAAATACAGTGCAGACTTGTGCTAAACAGTTTCATAAGTGACTGAATGGGTGATTTACGTATCCAAAATTTTATATTTCATACTCTTACAAAAGCATTTTATTTTACAGAAAGAAAACAAAAGCAACCACCTTAAGAAAACTGTTGTGCATATAAAAAGCAAGCTCACATAAAACAAAAATTCTATGTAGATTTAAATAAGGAACTTAAGTAAAATGTACTTTTATACCTCATATGTACGTCTTCTAATGCTGAATGCTAATTATTATATCAGGGTTTATCAGAATGCTAATTAGTATTAGTGAGGAAAAAAAGAGAAGGAAGACCAGAATGTTTGAATATAGAAAGCAAACAGAAAGGAGGCAAATTTTATCTAAGTAATATGCCAGGGGAATGATCACCAGGTGAAAAGTTACCAATGAACATTCAATATTTTATAATTTCCTACCTTTAATACATACGATTTCTCAATCCAAGTATAATTAAACTGCTTCATGTTGCTTTCTCTTTCTTTCAGAATTGAAATGAGAAAAAGAAAAAAAGACCAGTTAGGTTTGCAGAGCTTATAAATCACTTGAGAATCCAAGTAAAATTACTCAAAACCTCAAGACAAATGTTCCTGACTGAAACTGTTCATGAGATTATTAGAATATTAAGCAATCCACCATCTTCTTTGTTTGCCCATATTCACTATATCTCCACATTTTCTTACCAGTTCCACTACACTCTACCAAATCGACTTTTTTGCTGGCAAAAAAAAATTTGAAGACATAATTGTTACATTTTGTGTTTAATTTTTGTTTTCTGGTTTTTTTGGGTAGATACACATAAATTAAAATCATTAGTTATTATTTGCTTCTGAGAAAGTACAACTGCCATTAGTCATTGCTAGCTTTCAACAATCAGATTTGCAATTTTGGTGCAGTGGAGTCTAAATTTGAAAGTGTATGCACAACAGAAAAGTCATCCAGATATGTGAAAAATCAAAATTATAGCTTCTTGTAGCAAAGGAGATGACTTATTACAGGCTTTCACTGTTTCTTGTGCAGCAACAGCTAAAAGCATCCATGACAGAATATAGAAAGACTAGGAATGATTTTTTTACTGATCCTTTTCATTTCAGCCACTGGGTAAGGATTTTCCAAAATGAATGCAGCCATTGTGAACCTGCCCATATTTCTGGGTTGGGTTTTGTAAATTTGATTTTTGGGGGATGTTAGTAAAGGCTGGGGAGACAGGCAGTGTTCAGAATTAAAACACTTAACTTTCAGGAGAACAATCTGCTCATATATAAACACAGTGGGTCCTTTCCATAAGAGTAAAGGTACAATAAAAGAAACAAAACAAAGAAATTGTTATTCAGCTCTGAGAATGCCACCCACTAAGTCAAGCAAACAGCTCTCCCCAGCATAGAGCTGCCCCCCTGACAATCTGGCCCTGTGTTAAAAGGATAACCTCAGTAAAAAATTCTAAACTCTATCCTCCACGGTGCATGAACATACACAAACCAGCTATTTACAGATGTTCGAGGAAGTCAGTAACAATGTCCTGAAAAGGTACGTTATAAGACTCGCCAGGTGGAATTTCTAAAGAGCTGCTTGGCCAAATTCTTGAGAGCAGTCAGAGCTTGTCTGCACCACCCAAGTGGCATCTGTGGTCACAAATCTGCTACATATTGCTGGTCAGGAGCCCTCTGCTGCTAGAAAAACATTTTTTCCTGCCATATCCATGTCCGTGCCAGGTTACTGTTCCACTTCTAACATGCAGTCTGACTGGGGCGATGCAGCCATAGAGACATCTTGCTCAGTCACAAGTAGCTGTTTGTAATATTGACTAGTTTTAGGTCTGGGTCTGACCTTCATAAAGCCCTGACTGTCTGGTCTGCTTCCCTCACCCTGGCAACTGCAAAGCAGCTGATGCAGAAGACACCATTACCCACCGTGTCTTCATTATTTCTCTGTTGGAGGTAGCTGTAAAGGATAACTCCTGGTCACATCAGTGATACCTAGAAACAGACCTTCCAGAGGGCTAAAAGGAGGAGGGGAAAAAACCCCTCACTCTTGTATCAAAAAAAATTTCAAGGCATATGACTGGATGGCAAGGGCCCCATTTTTAATTAAATTTTTTTTTTTTGTCACAAACTCTTGAAACCTTTGTGCTCCAACATCTCCATTAATTTGATTCAAGCTTACTAGAATTTTTTTTGTGGGATTTTTGCAAGCACATTAAAAATCAGCCCGAACAATTTGGGGAGAGGGTATAAATTATAACTAGAAAAGTTAGATTAACATAAGGCTGAAATTTAGCTTTAAAAACTGGTCAGTACTGATTTATATGGCATTTTACAAATGTGCAACTACATGAGCCTGGACAGCTCTGGGATAATTTTGCTGTACCAGTGTCTCTGCGAATAACAGGAATCAACTCTTAATGTTACAGGGACTTACACATTTCTGCCCAATTTATAAACCTACTGGAGTGCTTGAATCTTCAATACATGTTGTATATTAAAAAGTAGAGAACATTGAGAACAGGTATGGCTTCTTGTCCTGTTTTCTCTCCAAATTCTGGAGGGTCTTCCACATTGGGCTTTATTGTGACATTCAATGGTAAAAATTAGGTAGAAGCAAGGCAGCCAAGCCTTGGCAATATTGACTATTGATCCAGCTGTATGGAGTCAGATTACTTGGAAAACAACCCTTCAATTTTTCACTCCAGTGACGCTGCAGGGCAGTTGCTTTTAGGACCATTACCCTTGTCTGTAAAATAAAGGAATGTGAGAACGTGTTTGAGTAAATTCTGAACCCATTTGAACTTTGTGGGCTTGAAACTCAGTCCTAGAGAAAAATCATTGCCTTCCATGCACACATCACCTCCACAGCTAACCAGGGCATTCACACCAAAACTGTGGTTTAGCTGATCCATAAATCATCCATAAATCACCATAATGCTGTAATGAGTGTACTGAGAAAAACCCGTGTTGCCAACAATTTATCGCAAGAGAGTTGCTTTAAGAGAGAAAAATCCAGAAGGCACATGTTTCCTTATTATACTAATTGGCAAAGAAATTAATGTCACCGATGCATTAGCAAGGGCAACAGAACCCTCTCTCTTTAGCAAGGCAGCTCTGCAGTGAAGAATATCCTCATTTATCCAGGGTTTGGATAGCAGAAGCTTCAAGCTCAGTGGCAAAAATTGAGCAGAAAACAGACATAGACCAACTAGTGTTCAACTTGTCCATACTCATGAGTTTTCCTTTCATTCTTGTGCCCCACAATATTCTAAACAGGAAGAGAAGTCTCATGTAAGAGTAGAAGGTTAAAGGTAAGAGCCTCCTTAATCCATGAAAATGGCAAGGTCCAAGTGACAAGAGTGTGCAGCATTAATGCAACATGCATTAGTGACAAGAATCATGGGCAAGAAAAGTTGTGGAACACTTTGACTGATCAAAATTAGATGAGAAAAATTTTCTCCAAACATTTTTGCTTCCTTTTTTTTTCATATCTAATTGCTGTTAACAGCCTTGGCAATGAAATTGTCCTTTCCTCTTGCTCTTTAAAGGGAATAATGAGATGTGGCCTTTTTTTGAGGATTATTGCTATCTCCAAGAACTCAGTCTTCCATATTTCAGCAAACCAGACCACCCAAGTCTGGTTTTTGCTGGATATTTGATTTTAGGAGATTTTTTTTTTAATCTGGAGAGGAGGGACATCAACACAGAAAGGACACTCCTGAAACAGATACCTTGAAATAGAAAAATAAATATTATGAGATATATTGAAATAGAAAATAAATTAATAGGGGGCATAGGAGTGCACTGTACAAAGAACCAGCAGACAATAACATACATATCTCTTTTATACACAAGGTTAGGAAGGATACTTGATGGAAACAAAACTTGGACAAGATCTCAGTCTCAGTAGACACCACGCCAGGACTGAGATTGAGCTGGCTTAACTTCTAAAAGCTTTGGGGAACAGAGAAAGTCCCTCTCAGACAGTGAAACAGTCCTTAAAATGAAACAAGGAAAATACTTAAATTGTCTTCCCAGTCTCAGGTATACTGAGCATATGGAATGTCCTCAGAGGAAGGAAAGAGTGGCTCTCAAGATACTAACTCTGGCTCAAGAAATTGTTGTTTTAGACCAGTGACTGCTGCAAGGTGGAAGGTATGTCAGACAACGATCCCTCTGTGTTCACCCTTTCTGTTATAGTCCTTCCTTAAGCATTTGCTATAACCGCTCTCAGAGACAGATTACCAGACAATGCAGACCTTCAGTCTGACCTTGCTCTGCACCTCTCAGCTTTTAAGACCTAAAAGCAATGCATGAAATAAACCCAAGCAGCAAGGATTTAAACACAAGTGGCCATAGTGTCTAGATATTTGGATCTATTAAGAAGTGTGTGATCAAAAGCCAAATCCCTGCTGAGGAACCAAAATTGATGAGATCAGTCCAGACACAGGGCTCTGATTCAGCTCGGCTTTCACACTACAAGTTGTAAAGTAATTTATCACTGAAGAAACCCACATATTTGTATCACATTAGCAGAAATTTCCCATGAATAAAACAAAGGATTTTATTTTGTAACTTTTCTTCAACCTTAAGAAGTCTTAGAGTAGCCTCCGGTCCCCCATAAAATTAAGAACAAAGATTAATTTGCAATTTATGCAGTAATTTTTACAGTCAAGCATAACAAATAAGGTAACGGATTTTCCAGATGTCCAAAACTCTGGAGGCACTATTACCAGGACTAGGCTGCCCTCTCTTGTACGGAGGGAAATCTGCACTTGTATGTAGTGTTTCAGAGTTAAAAATACCAGAGAGGCTCCTATGCTCTGGACAAGAGGAGGAGAGGTATAAAATGTCCATTTTCAAATCAGTACTAATCAAATGAGACTATAGTGTTGTTATGTAAAGCTGATCCTGTTAGTCCATATATAAATTATGTTTTCAGACAACATTTCATTTCAGCCATTTCATCTCTCAGTTTTGCCAGACAACACATGGTTCTCTCCTTGCAGACTACACAGTTCATGTGCAAAGTCTACACACCTTAAAAAGAGAGGCTTAGAATACTCCCCACTTACTAAAGTGTTTTCACGCAGGAGGGAGACTGGAAGGTGTAAACTTTACCTGCCTCAGCTGTCCTTCCCTCAGCCTTGCTCCAGTCCCTTCATACAATCCCATCAGCCGTGACTGCTGTTAGAAACCTGCTGGATCCTAAGCCCTTCTTTGCTATGCAAAGTAGCAGAACACTCCATAAGCTGAGGGATTTTCTCCTTTTTTCTGCAACACTTTGTTTTTACTTTCTGTATCATAGCAATTCAGGGGCAAAAAAACCCTCCACAACAACAAATATTTCTGTTTGGGTCATTAACCTTTTGAATTCTTCCAGAAAAAAAATTGAAGTAAAAATCAGTTTTTTCTTTCTTAGGTCAGACAAGATGCTAATTTCTATAGTGATTTCCTAGACTTTTTCACTCTGTTCTTTATATTTTTCATATATGTAAAATACTTCCTACTCAGTAGAAGACACTGGACAAACAGGGTGTATTAAGAATTTGCTTTTACTAGTGACGATTTCTCTAGCTATCAACTCACTTTATGTTGAAAAGGGTAAATTCTTTGGGATCACATCTGACAGCTTTTCCTCTGTGTAAGTATATGATGGATATGACCACTATGTCTTATATTTTCTTCTTGGTTAACTCATTTTCATTAGTCTCCCAGCTATTGACCCAAGGTACTCCAATCATCCTTATTTTCATCCTAAAAGCTGGTAGATTGACTGAGGGGATTTCAAGTATTGCCAAAAGTTAAAAAGGCTGCTCCTTAGGTAGGAAGCAGCCAGAACAAGCTAGTAAATCTGTTCCAAAGATAGGCTTTGTGCTTTGTGCTGTGTTCTGAGATGAGAAATGTGAGCTGTATAAAGGAATCCCCTAGCACAAACCCTCTGAATAACTCAGACAAGAATGGGACATCCTGTTTGGTTGGGTTTTGTTGCCGTGATGCCCAGCACAGCTGAGTGAGGCACGGGGGCAGGAGGTGTAATACATGAGACACAGGAATGTAGAGTAGCAGAGCTACAGCACAGGCAGTGAACTGAACCTTGACTTCACAACCCCAAAGGTCTGGCCAGTGTGGCTGTGGAAACTTGATGGGAATAGGTCTTTATCAGACTACCTCCCACCTTGAACCATGGGAGCCAGAAAGCAATCACAGTTCCCTCCTTGGTCTTCTAAGGCAGAGAATGTAGTCTAAATCTAGACCTGCTTTGGGAAAATATGAATAAACCCAGCAAAAACTGCAGTGATTTGAGCCTTCTCACTGGGAAAACAGTTCCCTCCACACACACAGCCCTTCATTCTCCCCAACAACAGTGTCAATTAATGTTCTGTATGGCTAAGCATTTGCTTTAACCACACTGCTTGTAATTAGCAGTCTCTATTAATACTAGGCATCTGAGACCTGCAGGGTTTGAGTAAAAAGTGCCAGAGCTCAAGTGTTTATGAGCAGTTCATATACAGCAGGAAATTTCTTGTTTTTCTTGAACATTTGCCCTGTCTGTACTTGCCAAAAACTGCATGGTGAATAGTCATTACCCAATTTAATAGAGATGTGGGCTAAAATTTCTGCTACCTGGTTTTACACATAGGCTGTGGTTAGAGGGGAAAACAGAGAGAAGTCTCATTGCTTACATGTCGGTATGTAATTTAAGTGAAAGCAACAAGTTTGAATAAGTCACTCTGTGTCTACCACCTTAAAGTAGGCTTTTCAATTCTTTGCAATGCTATGGATTAGTGATAGATGGGAACAAATCCCACATATCCTACCATCATCAATTTTTATGGCAATTCAAAAGCTAGCCTTAAAATGAATTTTGCATTTCACATACATATTTAATTTTGATTACCAGTATGGATTTTTGTTCTGAAAGTTTCTTTTTGCAACACAAATCATTAAAACAGAGAAGCTTTGTCTCCACCCTTTCTTTATTTTATATTTTAGAAATGGCTTTCATACCTTCTTATTCTCTCTATTTATGGTAATTCTGAAGTGTTGGGTTTTATTTAAGATGAAAATGAATTGATTCTAATTCACTAGGAATAAAATCACTCCATCAATAACCTGTTTACCCCTATGCTCTACTCACAGGACCACAGACACCTTATGGAGACTAGGCAACTAGCACTGTACTAACAATTTGGTATCTCTTTATGCTGCTTGTTCTCTCATAGTTTCAAGCCTGTATTTTGAGTTTGCTAACAGATCTGTTCAGGAACTAGGCAAGTTAAATGAGCTCAATGCACAAGACTCAGAGCAATTTAGTATATAGCAAAATGTCCCTAAGATAAGAATGGAAGAGACTGAAAATTCAGTCTATCTCCAACTTCTTTTGATAAAACTCAGCCCTTCATCAAGAGATCTGTCTTCACAGTATAGATAAAGCCTATACGGAATAAGAATTTGCTGTAGTATTTTTGGTTTTTTTCTCTTTAGCTTACATCTGGATATTTGGAGTCAGTCCATTTTTGTTATTTTAAAGTCTATCATTCTTCATATACAAAAATCCAGGGATAGTTTTATTTCCCTCCAAGCTTCAGCAATATTCATGTTAAGTGTTCTTCAGTGTGCCCACAGATATTGAGATATTTTTTTTTTGTTTCTAACAGCCAAGAGGGAATGAAAGGCACAGATTTGCTAGGGTAGTAAGGATATGCAGTGCCCCCATTAATTGCTACCACTTATACACATGCCACTCTTGTAGCAGTAATATAGAAATATTTATTTTCTCTTTCAAAGAGCCCCAATCAGAAACTGGTAGACACAGAAAACCATTTCAAGTTGGTATTGTTGACTTTTAGGGCATTTATAGGAAAGCCAGAAAATATGAAAATTATTTGAGTCTCTGAATATCCACCTAAAGAGCATTACCAAAATAAAACATTTTCACACACCACAACAGGTTGAAGCAAATTTATATTCTGTGCTCACTATTTAAAAGGGAAGACTTATCTTATTTTTCTACATCTGTGCAGTAAAAAATTGATCATAACGCTTCTTTTTTCATTACTTAAAGAAAAAAAAGCCCAGTAATATGGGAGAGCATTGTTAGATGGCTGTCTGGGAACAAATTGCTGAGGCACAGATGACTTGTATTCTTGCAGCTTAGAGGTGCAAATGGATGCCTCTCCCGAAATTATCTCCCTAAGGCCAGATCCAAACGGAAGGTTTGATGGCCATGAGGACAACTGGTCACTGCTGAAGCTTCTCCTGAATTGTATGATAAAGACTGGGATTTATATCTACTGAACAGAGCAGGAGAAAGAGGTGGGAGATAGATCAGCGTTAAATTTGTGTTTGTTATTCCTGGCAGACCGCAGGGGGCTCTGGGGATCAGTGCCTGAGGGTAAGTGGGCTGAGGATTAGTAAAATTGCTGGGAAAGTAGAAGAGGAGAACTTATGTACTTCTTCCATGCACCCTGGGAGTAGTAAAAATAAAATCATAATTTCAACTTCTGTTTCCCTCCTTTCAACAAAGTTTTCCCTACTACAAAGTTCCTGGAGATCATACAGAGGTAGGTGAAGAAGAAGCCTTGTGAGCAAAAAAAATAAATCAAGGTCTATGGAGAAAAGATAAACCCAAAAGCCAGGGATGGATATCATGGCATAATGCACATCTTTTTAAATAGCTACTGCAGCAATTGCAACAGGTAGTGGTAGATTCTTGCTGCCCTGAGATGAGGACTGATTCTTCTCTGGAAGATAGCTTGAGTCAGGCTAATCTCTTGGAAATGGAGCTGGACCTCACAATTCATGCAGTCAGATGAGAGATGCTAACATGATTTTTGCCAATGCAAACTGTTTAAAGGTGAATAAAACTGCAGGAAAACTCAGACCCAGTCGAACTACAGACTAGATAGAAAGTATTTACCCATGAGCTTGGAGAGTGAAAATGGTCTGCCATTTGAGATTTTCCTCTTTCCTGAGCTTAAACTAATTTTAAAAGGAAAGGTGTTTACACATGTAAAGAAAAGTTTTCAGCAGTTTCTTAAGCTAACAGAGGTAAAAAATAGAAACTGCAAGCAGACATATAGTGAAGTGTGAGAATATATAGAAAAAGCAATTGTTTAAGCTTAGAAACAGCCTAAACTGATACAAAAGTCAGAGATATTTGGCTGCAACAACTTTTTCCTCCAGCTACAACAACAAATATTTTTCATCTTAATGTTACTATGGGCTACAAGAATCTGGCACATTCTTTGTGAAGGCACTATAACAATTAAAGGTCACTGAAATTTCTAGCAAAACCAGTATGCATAAAACTGCATCCTCCTCCCTGATGCTGGATTTTGATGCACATTAGCAGGTGTTCTGAGAATCCTAAATTGTCATAACAATAATTCATCAAATGAACTGAAGACTCAGGTATCAGAATAGTACTACAGGCACAACAGAAAAAACCAAAACCCTTAGCCTTTAAATTTCTGTAACTCATAGTCTTTTGTTCTTGAAGTTGCTTCATAAGAGGGTGGAAGCTGCAGGAAAATAAATCTAGTTGTCTGACTATGGATTAAGACCTGGAATGTGCAAACAAAGGAATTTTTTCATGCCTTTGAACATTTGAAAAGCCAAATTCCTCCAGATACCAGTCTCTGGATAGCTGAACACTTTATCTACCTTGATCTTTTCTTTTTTTACTTCTGTGTAATTTATATGTAACATATTCTTTCATATAGGTCAAATAGAGCAGTAAAATGTTTGGACATATGCCTTATTTGGAAAAAATAGAAAATATATTTTAGTATATTGTTATGTTTTACCAAGTCTATGGGCCAGACAAAAAGGATGAAAGCTCTACTGGTTCAAACTGGCACTTCAGTGCAGTGCATTGAAACAGAACATTGTATAGCAGGATTCAGTGTGTTTTGCTGGTATATGTAGACGTGACTAATTTCTAACCCCAGCATTTTGAGTACCTATTTTGAAAATGTGTTGTCTTGATACAGAAAATTTGTTAAAATTTATTTTGGGAGTTTTTATCTGGTTTGTTGGTTTTTGTTTTTTTCCTCCTGAGTGATGGGTAGTATCAGCCCCTATTTTAAAAGTCTAAAGTAAGTGCTCTTGAATAAGAGTCAAAAATTAAGCAAGTTGTGATGTGCAGTGGTGCAAAACTGTTACTGGAATGAATTCAGGCAGAAAAACATTACCTCAAACCACCAAGTGTGAACTGAGTAAGTTGCATGATTTAGTCTAACTGAGCAAAGCAGCCTTTTTAACCTTATGTTTTATAAAATGACAAAATATGAACATTGAGGTGTTCAGAACTAGCCCCTTACAAAGAGTGCATTATACCTTTCTTTTCTTGAATTTTTCCAAACTTCATAAAATAAGAACAAATGATTCCTTGGGCAAATTACTTCAACCTCCAGTTAAATTTCACATTCTGGTTGTACCATTTTCTTCCCACACAGCCTAAATGCATCCTCTTCAAAGACAATTATCTTTCCTGTCATCACAAATTCAATCTCCTCAGAAAAATGCCTTTCACATTAAGTGCCCTTTGACACAAATAGTGAACTGCTGGACATAAAGGATTGCTCTAGGTTCAAAAGAATGTGAAAAAAAGTTACTGTTATGCTTAAAAAGGTCAGACAAGTACATAATGGCTCTAGTATGGTTTGATTTGAGCACATTTGTCTACATGTGCTCATGCAGGCCCATATGCCTGGAACATCAGATACTTGGAGCTGCTAGTAGGCAATTTCACTCAGTGTCACCCTTTGACTCTAAGGAGAAGCTTGTTAGTGCATCCTTTCCTCCCACTGCCCCAGCGAGCCAGAGGGAAGCTGGATCTCACACCTTCTGTATGGTTCTGGGATGTCCACCTCTCAAACAGCAGGCACATGTTGTTCTCTACCATCTGAGTGAGGCCCCTTCCTGATACCACATTTTGGAGGTGGTCAGCTTGGCAATATCATATTTATTTAAATAAATATTTATGTTTATTATTTTTTATAAATATTATTTAAATAGGCATTCAAAATATATGCTTATATTAGGAAGGAAACAATGATATTTCATGAAAAGTACGTCTGGAGAGCTTCGGTGTCTCTGCAAATGATCTTAGCTGCTATCTAAATTGTATACCTAAAATGAGAAGGTGTGCACATTCCCTGCAGTTTTAAAAGTGAATATATTGCTTGGTGTGACTTTATTGGGAACAGGCAAACCACAGTGTAAATTTAGAATCTGCTGTTTCAAGGGATTATTATTTTTTTTCATAGACGCATAAAAATTTCAGTGACAAGTTATGGGGGTTTTTTTTAATTCTTAGTGGCTTGACTGAGAAATGCATGATCTCAAGCACAAAGGGCTTCTGAAATATTCTGCAATAATAATTTCTTGTAATTGTTTCATCACTTTGGTTACACACTGGTACAGGCTTATATTCTGAAATCTACTGGGTCCAAGATACTTTCAGCAGTCACAGTTTTAGGATGATCTACTCTTGAAGAGCTCAGTTGAGATCCCACAGTTTATATTTTGAATCTCATATTTGAAAGTTTTCTTGGCCTTTTCTTGCTTTCTTGGATTAAAACTGAAAAGAATAAAGATTTAAATGAGCATTTAATCTGACAGCAGGATTTATACAATGGTAGAATGATTGCTTCAAGCAAACTTAAATACCAACATATGTAAACAATTTCTGCTGTGTTTAGCTGATGTCCTAAATTGTAAAAATTTACTCTGGGATAAAATGTGCTTTTACCCTGAGGTCCATTGCATATGGTAACATAGAACAGAGATGGAGAGACTGGAACTGGGAGGAACTGTGTGTCAGAGACTTGGGACTCTGCAGTGATACATTGATTTGGAAGCAGTATTCTCTGCCCCTTCCCAAGGTGAAGGTTGGTCTCCTTGTTCTACCACCAAGAGTCCACCTAAGAAAACTGGAAAGAAAACAATTCCACTTTTTCTCAGACACGTAAGTTATCAGCAGACCAAGGTGAACAAGAGCTAATGATGCAGGTGAGAGAAGAGGGTTTTGTCCATTCTGATTCGCCTTTCAGACAGGGCAACCCAGCTTTTCAGCTCTGAGTCTTTCACAGACTACAAAAAGTAGGCTGCCTAAAGGGTCCTGCTACTGCCTCTGTAAGGTCTGTTGCAATCTAAGACTGTCAAGATCTTTAGTCCAAATCTATTGTCTGTGGATAAAATCTGAAACTCTGCCTGGACAATTTTCCCATTTTTGGAAGAACATTTTCAACAAGGAGAAATCTATCTTCTGTGGCAAGATGAAAGGAGCTTGTTAATGAAGCTGTTCCACTTCATGCTTGGGGAACTAGTGCCAGAAAATCATAAGGAAAACCAAAACAAATCAGAGAGCCAGTCATCATATCTCATCTGTATTTTGTCTGTGCTTTCACTGTGCAAGGAACATTAGAGCACAATTCAAATTATAGGGCTTTATAGGATTTGTTTTGTCCAGAACATAACTCTCTACCATTGGGCATACATTCCTAACAAGGTAAAGATTGACCTCAAGCAATGCAATATCAGGCCAAAAATGAGTGATGAATCAGCCCTCCTTAAAGATGCTTAGTCATTAAAATTTTAAAGAAATACAGGTTAAGGAGGTATTTGTTCAGCTCCTGAAGTGCTTTGCTTCAGGAGCTGAACAAATTTTTTCTGATGTACTAAAATACTTTTTTTTCTCACACCAGTAATTTTTTTTATGCTGGATCGCTGGTGCTAACATAAACTAGAAGAGCATAAGGAGATAAAATCTGAACGTGCTAAATTCTTAGAATGAGTCCTATACCACTGATGTCAAAATTTTCATTCAAGTCAGTATTTCATTACTACACTTTCCAGTCAATATGGATTTTAGCTTATCAGCTGAGAGTCAAAGTGAAAAGATGAAGGTACAAGGATACATCTCAGATTTCCGGAATGGTTGCTTATTAAGAAAGTTCACAGGGATACAGTAAATCTAGGTATCCTTATAGTCCCATTTCCGGTGTTCCTACAGGGTGGTACTGACAATAGTAGATTTTCCTAACTGCAGTCAGTACTTCTCTGTTGAATCAGTCTATGGATAGAGGAGGAAGAAAACCCTTCTGTGTTTTTTCTTTATCTGACACAGATCTTCTGGCTTAAGAAGTGGTATGTCTCCTCCTCTTTGTTCAGACTGTATGCCTGGTTCTGTGTTTGGAGAGAAAAGACTGAAGCCGCTACCTAATATAAGCAGATGTGAGGTAGGATAAGTTGTAATAAGATGTTTTATTTCCTTAATTCCTGTGCAAGGATGAGAAGCTGTCAGACCAGATAAGAAGCAATGGGACAAGCTTTATTTCTTTCATTCCTGTGTTTAAGGCAATAAAGGGAAGAAATATGGAGTGTCTTGTACATCTGCTATGCTAGCCATTGCTGGAAAGTTGCCAGCTTCAGGTCTTTGGGAATGTGTGAGGTTTGCTCCTATTGCCTCGGCACACAGCTGAAAACAGCTATGGTGCACGGTGCAAGACCGTGTTTCACTCCTGTTCCTCCCACTCGAGGCACGTTTCCCGCATTACTACTGCCATGTCACCTCTGCTGTCCTGGCCCTGACCCTTTTCAGAGCTGACTTTGAGAAATTATTCCTTACTGGATGTTTTGAAGGTCTGAAACCAGGTCAGCCTCACTTTCCCCCCACCTCAGTACTTTGGGTATAAAACCAGTACTTAGCAATGAATGCATAACACTGTGTATATTTCATTAAAAAGTTCAAAAGGTTATGCAAAGCAAATTCAAGTAGGCCTCTTGTACTGGAGCCACAGAAAATCTTTTTCTCTTATCTAAAGCAAAAAAATGAGAGAAGAACTCAGTCTATGAAAACATCAGTACAGATGGTTATACTAAGACAGTGTTTCTATAATTAGATATTTGTTACTTTCTAATTATCTAAAGAGAGCCACAGTAACAAAACATTGCCATTTCCTTTATTTATTTTTGTTTACTTCTAGAAGGTCTGAATGGCTTTTGGAGCCCAAGATGTACCTGAACACCGACAGGCAAGTATGGAACAGAGAACTTAAAAGATCAATATTATTACAGAGCCCAGGAAATGAGAACACTCCCTGTCTCTGATTCTGACCACAAGGTGTAGCTGTTCCTTTCCATACTGACCCTTTCATTCGGGATTACGAACTGTCATTACTTACCAAATAAAAGGACCAATGTAAACAGACAGTGCCTCAGGGGAGCCTGTGCTGGAAAAATACACCATGAGCAGGTGGTAGAGTGTCCCCAGCGTCCTTTGTCACAAGATGTCCCAGCCCTGATGGGGGAGACACAAGATCTGCTGGGGCAAGGACCATTCTGTGGCTATAACCTGGCCAGGGATGAGCCACGCTGAGCTGGGCAGGCCTGTAGGTGTAGGCTGGGCCCTGCACCCTGGAAGGCTCCTCTCCCTCCCACCTTCTTTTAATACTTTAATTTTGTTCTGGATAAGGCACAGTTGGTGCCACACTACATGGAGCCACGCATACGCCACCTTTGTGCCTACTTCCTGTTCCTGTGTTTCTTCTTGACCACATTGGCAGGGAATTGGGGTGCCGGGGACATTCAGGGAGCTCAGGGGCCCACTAGGTCTGTAGGCAGCCCATGCACAGACAGACCCCCAGCAGGAGGCTCCTTAGGCCTCACTGACCATGGGCTTAATTTAAACCAGTCAGTTGAAGGAGCCATTGCTGGGACCAAGGGTGCTAACACCATTCCTACTGCCATTCCTAATGCTGGTCCTCACATTATTCATTCCTAAGGCTGTGTGCAATCACCAACCATTTGAAGCTGAATAAGGGAAAGCTGTGGATTCTACATGTGAGGTGAGGCAACCCCTGGATGTACAGACAGACTGGGGAAGGACCTGGGTGTCCTGGTCTATGGCAAGTTGAGTCTGAGTCAGCAGTGCCCCGGCAGCCAGGAGGGCCAACCTTGTCCTGGGGTGTATCAGGCACAGCATCACCAGCCCGGCATGGGAGGGGATTTTCTTGCTCTGCTCTGCATTGGGGCGGCCTCACCTCGAGACTTGTGTGCAGTTTTGTGCTCCTCAATATAAAAAAGACATTAAACTATTAGAGAGTGTCAAAGGAGGGCAACGAGGATGGTGAAGAGCCTTGAGGGGAAGCCATATGAGGGGTGGCTGAGGTCACTTGGTCTGTTCAGCCTGGAGGAGACTGAGAGGAGACCTCACTACAATTACAACTTCCTCGTGAGGGGAAGAAGAGGAGCAGACACCGATCTCTTCTCTGTAGTGATCAGTGTCAGGACCTGAGAGAATGGCCTGATGATGTGTCAGGGAAGGTTTAGGTTGGATATTAGAAAAACGGTCCTTCCCCCGAGGGTGGCTGTACACTGGAACAGGCTCCTCAGGAAAGTGGTCACTGCTCTAAGCCTGACAGAGTTCAAGAAGCGTTTGGACAACGCTCTCTGGCACGTGCAGGGCCGGGAGCTGGACTCGATGATCCTTGTAGGACCCTTCCAACTCAGCTTGTTCTGTGATCCTGCGATTCTGCAGTTCCGTGACTCTGATCCCAATGCCGCTCCGGACCTGCACCTCGGCGCAGTGGCCACCGGGTGGCGCCCGTGCCCCGTCTGTGGGGCCGGTCCCGCCGATCCCGACCTTCCCGGCGCTCTCCGGTCGGGCCGGGCTCAGCTCCGGCCTTCCCGGCCTGCCGCCGCTGGAGCTCCCGCGGGAGGAGGGAAAGGGCAGCGAGGGCAGCCAGGGCCTGTGTCCCGCCTTGGGAGGCAGCGGAGCCGAGGGGCGAAGGCGGCACTCTCGAACACTTTGAAATGGGACTAGTGCTGCCCAGTGCCCGCTCTGCACCAGGTGCAAAGGACTCGTGGTATTTGATGCTGATACTCCTTTATTAAATAAAGTAATGCTTAGGAGTGAGTGAACAAGCTCACAAGCTGACAGCTGGATTTGATGATATTAAAGATCTCTTCCAACCTTAACGAGTCTATCCTTCTGTGATTCTAAGCTGGTGTAACTAGATAACCTCCCCTTAGTCCTTTCTGTAGGTGTATTTAAATTTTTTTGAAGTGATGAGTATGTTCATCCCACCCTGAGATCTTCCCAAACCAATCATAGCCCTTTCGGCTGTATCAGCAGACTCTTTACGAATCAGTTTTTCTCTTTATTTCACCTGAATTTTTTTCCTTTTGCTCATGTCTCCCAGCCAGCTGCCAATTCTCCAGGAGTCACCTCGGAAGAGAGCCAGGCACATGTCTCGATGACAGAGAGGAAACACTTGTGCCAGTCAGAGATGCTGAGGGCCACCAGGGGCTGTCTCTCTACCCTCATTCAGAGGCACACTTTTGTGGAATTACCAGAGTTTGGGAACTGTGTCTTTCTGTGTCTGTAGGTATCCAAAGCAACTTTTGTCAGGAAAATTCTGTAAGTCATAATTTGTCTATTCTGTCTTAAATGTTGAAGAAAAAAGAGCTTTTTTTGTCTTTACAATAATGACAGTGTAAAGGCATATCTGAGAAGGGGGGGAAAAAAGGTTTTATTCCATATTTATTACTTGAGACACACACTGAAAACCTGAAAGAGGAAATAGGGATTGTGATGTTGCTTTGATGTCTCATGTATAATGATATTTTAGTGTTAAAGTACACTCAGAAAAAAAAGATGTGCTGTCTTTCCATCCACTGCTGGACTTGCCACTGTCTTGCACACTGGGGAATATATTGCAAGGGAGCTGGACATAAAACCTTAAATCACTTACCTATTTCCTCAGGGAAGTGATGGAATCACCATTCCTGGAAGTGTTTAAAAAACAGTATAGATGTGGCACTTGGGGATACAGTTTAGTGGTGAACATGGCAGTGGTGGGTTAGTGGTTGGTCCCAGAGATCTTAGAGGTCTTTTACAATACTAAAGATTCTATTCACTGTAGGATCTACAGTGTAATGTCAGGATTGTCATTTTGCTCTGATGTTTGGTAACTTCCTGGTCAGGTGTAAGAATTCTTGGTGATAGATACATAAGAATGAAGGGATTCAGGGTCTTCTCTGCCTAGGAGAATCTAAAATACAGAAAAATCAAAACTAAATATAAAACACAGGAGTTCTGTGAACTAGAGACTTCACTCAAAATATAGAGGTTATGTCTAAAGTACTAAATAGCATGAAGGGCTGTTTTACGAAGACTGTTCTACAAAGACTGACTGACTGGCTTTGAGGTCAACTGTCCTGGGCTAGTTTGTGTGCACACTGCTTATGACTGTGCACTCTCAATCTCCAGAATAATATGACTTCATGTAAACTGTGTATTGTGAATGATCCCTATCCACTGCTGATTTGCAAATTGTCTTGGCAGTGCTTGGGAGAACGGCATGTGTCCCGTACCAAAACCACAAACCATGCAGGGACCTCTCCAACAACGTAACAGCACAGACACTGAAGCTGCAATGCTCAGGAATTCTTCTTGACACCATTCCTTTTTAACTTGTGACATCTCCACAGGGCAGGTTTAGTGTAGGCTATGGTACAAATCATAATATGCACACGTGGGTACTGTATGTCAGCTCAGGAGTCTAGCTGCAGTCTCTTTGCACAGGGAGCATGGGAGTGGAGACTCTCAAATATCAGTCAAGTCCTTGGCATCTGTTCCAAAACTTGAAGTGGTGATCAAAGTGATAAAAATTTTGGAAGTACCAGTGGTGTTAGTTTATGGTAATTACTTCTTTCTGACAAACTGGATATTCCCAGGTGATACAGTATGTACAGTTCATGGAGGTAACTGGTGTGTTTTACATAGGGTAGGGAAGGCAAAAAGTACAGCAGTTCCATCCACATCAGGGCTATTTCTAGCCTAGAAGGAGGATTTTTTTTTTTTAATTTGTGAAGCCTAGTGAATGAAGATATTTATGACAATTTGTATCACAAGTTCAGGGGGAATTACATAGAATGGAAAAGAAAGCTGTATCACAGGATGAGAAAACACCACAAACCAGGTTACTATTAGAAATAGATTGCTGTCAAGTCCTGTGGTTACAAGTGAGAAATAATCTTCAAATCATATGTATGGCATGTAGTTGCACCTTAGCCAGGATAAGACACCTCAGGGCTGTCTTTCAAGAGAGTTTTCAGTTCATGCTTCATAGCACCAGTGTCATGCTGTTAAACATTAAACTTGTAATCTAAATATCTGTACAGACAGCTGAATTTCATACATTTATCTCCATGTACCTCCAGCTGACACTTCATTTTTAATGGATGAAGACAAATTTACTCTTGAGGAGTGGTTCCTTATTATGGTCTACTTGTACATTTTGATTGGTTAGGCTCTGTCTCCAGTTACTCCTGTGAACAGAACTTCACCAGTTTGGCAGTTTAGTTTTAATCCAGGGATTCTACAGAAAATCATTCCATTTTATCTTTGGTTTTTTCCCCTCTTTTTGCCATGACAAAATGCCGTTTACTCAGTTCTTCCCCAAATACCACAATTTGTGCTCTTTTTCCTATGAAAATAACTGGGCACAACCCAAATGAATGTGATGTGTGTTTTTCCTGTGTTGAAATTTAATTGTGATTCTGGGGTTTGAGTGCCCCAGAAATCTTCCTGCATACACAGGGTGACCTTTTATAACCTCTACAGTTGTACAGATCTATCCTAGTAGGCCTTACAAGTCTCAAGCATATCCATATGTAGCATGAAAATGTCACACACAGGAATATAAGACTTTTTCAGGACTTCAAATCACCTTCCTAGTAAATAGCAGTGTATCTCTCTTTTCTTTGTCCCCTTTGAAGGGGACAAAATTCAAAGAATACAGTAATTACTTGTGCTGTTCCAATCCCAATTTTGTATGAATAATCATGCCTACAGTTACTTCTTATCTTTTACTGACTGTGGGATTTAAGGTGCTAATGATGAAGCTTCTGCCATCACAGCAACTTGGAATTAAAATTAAAAAGTGATCCATTAGTTTTTGGATTACCATCCATTTATCTTATTCTTGTTGTTTCTGTGAAAATTCCTGTAAGACAAAGCTGCTGTTTTCCATGCCCTTCATATATGCTGTGCTCACTACATAAACACTCACATAGTGATGCAATCCTTTGCTATTCTTGTGACTTTTTGTCCCAGATGCTGAGCAGCCTGTTTGCTTGGATTGGGGTTATGTTTTTGTAAATATTCTGACTCACAGCTCTGGCTGTTTTGCTGTCATAGAGAGCTTTTCTTGTCACATTCTGAATTATTTTTAACCCTGGAAATGGGAATTGTTTTTAACAATTTCACCACAATGAAAAGATAGGCTGATTTCCTTTGCTTGCTAAATTCCATTCCATTGGGGTTAATTATAATTCTTCTGAGTGTTACCACATATTTCTAGTCCCAGACCCTCCCAGAGTGTCAGCACCCCAACATGATAGAGTGATTCCTCATCTCTACATCAGCCACAAGTTCTCAGTTTTGCTTGTCCTGTTGGATAGATAACAATATTAATCTTTTCAGCTGTCTGAACTTTTGTAGGAATTTTAACTCTAGTAAGATTCTCACATGCTGCATTCTACCTAAGGCATTTTTAATTATTACTAATTTGCATTTACACATTTTTCAGAGCCAAGGTAAATAGTGGGACCTATTCCTTCTTAGTACATGAATTCTAACCAGCCTGCACTGTGATAGCACAAATTTCTGCATAATGTAGCAATTCATCCCAATGCCCTCTTGTCAGACTATATTAAAATTATGGATTTAGGTATTTAGAGTCTGATGGCAGCTCAGCATCTGTCCTCTGTGCACTGAAGAAAATATCTGTGTACACACTTTTTGGCTGGAGAGTGATAAATTCTGTCCAGTGGTGGAACCTAGTTCTTAGGTATAATTGCTACTAATCTTATGAGAATCTGCACTGCCACATCCAGTGGCAATTCACTATTACATATAATTAGTTACTTGTGGAGAAGTGACTATTGCTTAGTAAAACGGACATCTTTTCATGTTATTTCATCCAAATAATGTATGTATTATTTGCTTATAAGGTTACTATAAGCTTCTATCATTGAGTGGCTCTAAATCCCCCTTCTTCCTTCTTTTTAACTTTCTTGGCTCATACAAAGTCCAGACATTTAAATGTGCCTATATCACACCCAACATTAGATACTTAACTAAAACATTCGATATTTAACTGACTCCGTTGGCCCTCTTAGGGTCTATTTAGAGTCAATAAAGAAAGAAAAACTTTCAGATACTTATTGAGATGTTAAAATTATTTTCTTCAACTTCCTCTTTCACCTGGGAGACCCCTATGGCAACTGTACTGCTTACATAGTCACCTTTACTTAGCCAAAAAATCAATTTTTAGTCAGAATCCTTAGCAGATCTGAAAGCTCTTTGAATACTACATGTATAAAGATACTAACTGGGAAAAGTATGGCTTAGAGGTTTTTTTTTGTTTAATGCAAACTATGTTTCTTTTGCTCAAATCAGGATTGTTAACATTTTCAATATAAGAGACGTATTTTTCTTGTGTAAGCAAACACACATATTGGAAAGGAATGGTTTCATGATGGAGGCTAATGATCTGCTCCATCAGATTCCCACACAGAATAGAGACAAAAGAAAGTTCCACACAACATTTATATTAATCTAAAGTAATGAAAATATTGTTGGAAGGCAAATGTTCCTCTTCATATATGAACTGTTTGCCCTGAACATCAATACAGGTATTCTGCCATTCAGATATCACATGAAGCAGGTTTTGGCTGAATATCACTTGCAGGTGATTTGCCACTTTATTTGTAAAACAGCTTCAGTGAGATCTGCATAACTTTATGGCATCAAGAATCATTCAATTTTACCTTGTGAAAAGAACATTAATATAACAAAAAATCATCAGGTATAAACTTGCCAAGTCTAATAAAAATGTGTTTCTTACCTTCTGTGCTTGTGAACTGTAGATATGTGAGGCAGTTTTGCATTTTAAATCTGCCTTCTATACACCTCTGTAACTATCCAGTCAAACAAAACAGACTTTGCAAATGAAATTAATTTACTTTATCAGGTTGGCAAAAACTTAATTAAAAAAAAGAGGAGGACCTTTATTATCTTTCAGTGGAATCTGTTAATGCTTAAAAATAGCATTTTAGAATGTTTTGTTTACCTCAATCATATAAAGAAGTGATCTGACTTTCACCTAAGTTTGAAAAAAAGTTTCAAAACTTCATGCATGTATTTTTGGTGTGTCTTTATAGGTGAGGAATGCCAGAACATATGACATATCTGGCATTTCCCTGGAAAGACAGCAGCCTTCATCTCAGGACAAACACACAGAGAACCTGTTTAATTACCTGATCTTTTTCCTAATTACATAATGCATCTCAGTGAGAGAGAAGAAGATTAGTTTGCTTTTTAAAAACAATATTTATGAATCCAAGGATTAAAGTTAATTATTTGAAATATCAGATCCTTCTTGGAGAAATCTAAACATCCCTAATTTCTGTATTAAGAGAAAAAAGTATACACTAATACATATATCTCTGTATAGAGGTATGTAAAAAAAAACCCCAAACAACTGAGTGTTGTACAACATTCAGTATCTAAAAGCTGTCATTTTCTCTCCAGAGTTTGACCTGAAATGTCACCAGTGGCCACTGTCTACTTCTGTTCTAAACCCACCAATTTAGAACAGGGGCACCACCATCATAGAGATGTGCCTGTTACTGTAACAAATGCAGTAAGTGCATTCATTACTTTATAAAGAAAGTATTTCTATTTATTATGCAGCCACAAAGGAAGAAGAGAGCATGTAGTATGGTACACAGATGGAAGCAATCCTATGTTTTCCTTCATGTCACACTCCTCACCCCCAGTTTTGATCTACTGTATTTACTTAGCATAACCACTTCATATTTGGGACTTTACACTGAACATTTTTTTCCATCACTCTGCACGAACCTTTCTATACTGTTTAAAGTTCTGCAGCTTTCCTTGTTTTTCTGATCTCCTAGAGTCATTAACCAATTACAGCTGGGATCAAGGCCAAAACCAGCTAAGTATCACAACTGACATTATCTCAAGTGGTACCTTAGTTAAACTGCTGAATAATCTTTTCTTTAGGGTTCAGATAAACATTGGTTGAATTTTCTCATACGTTTCTCATGCTTTCATAAAGGTCCTTCATTTTTGCTTTATTGCTTATGTTCTTTTCTTTTTATAAAGCTTCCTAGAGGAAGTGAGGTGAAGTCCCACCTCAGCTACATTAACTACGAATTAGGATAATGCTCTTCCTTCACAGACTTTCTCTGGAAAAAAATGGAATATAAATTATGTTATGGTCTCTGTACAGCTTGCCCTTAAATCACTAAAAGCAACTATTTCAGCAGATCCTGGAGTGTGTTTTAATTATATTTTGCAATGTCTCTGGATTATTTTACATTTCACAAGAAAAAAAGCAATTTTCTGAAGTTCACCTATTTGCAGGACACTACCAATAGTCAGACTTGGTCTTTTATGCAGTATTTCAAACCAGAAATCCATGACATAGGATGACCTGACAACAAATTAGGTTAAACTGTTTCTTGTTAAAGAAATGTTTCTTCCTCCTCACTGCTTATATGAGGAGGAGGTGGCTTTTTCTTCCCTAAAGCAATTCAGTTTTCTCCTTTACTGTGAGTTAACTGCTGATAAAGTATTTTGAGAAAAGTAAAATCTTATCTCTGGAGTTTTAATCTTAAACCAGGAAAATTCTGTTCTCAACTAGGAAAACCCGTCTGATTTTCCCACTGCAAAAATACGGATAAAAGTAAAACACATTACAGATGGAAAAGTAAAATGATGAAGAACAGCAAAAGGAGCTATTAGACTACATGGCATTGATTTCTTAATCTACGGGGGGTTTTTTATTATTATTCTGCTTCACAGAAGAGAATATTACAGAGCATTCTGTAAGTTGTTAAAGTTTGGCTGTCCCTGCTGATTGATATAGTACTGCACCTTGAATAAATTGTTTGGGGTGAAAGTGTTCTTGTCTGACTCTGTTGCTGACTCTGCTCTCAAGAGATGGGGAAGATAACTGTGTTTGCAAAAGTGGGTTTCAAGAACATGCATTATAAAAACACTTACATATGGATGCAGCCACACACTATCACAGTACCAGTGAGTCATTGTATCCAAGCTTTTAATGTCATTTATAAAAAAATAGAGTTATTTACATTTGCAACTTATTTGATGGCATCCTCTTTTATTACAACATTTGAATCTGTAAAGAAATTACACACTAACTCATCTGAGAGTAAATGTTTCAATGATAAGCACAACAGTACAGGGAAAATATTTAAAACACTGTGAATTCTTGTATTTTGTAGCATCATACAAACACATTCTTTACAACACATGCACCCTGGCCTTACAGTAGGCAGAATTCCCTTCCAGATTAAGGCAAAGAAACTCCACCACATTTCTAGGGACAGTCCCATATTCTTATATGTGGCATTCTAAGACATAATCAAAGGAATTACTTTAATTCCAATGGGTAGTAGCCTAAATGCAGAATGTGTCCACTTACACATTTTTAAGAAAACTCTGGTCAAAGGGACCAAAAGAAAAAAAAGTATGACTAATTGCATAGTTGCAGTAAACCAGATCCATGAATACAAAAGCCATCAAAATATATTATAAATCTATCTGACTTTCCAAGCTACTTTAAAATACTGTTTTGCTTTACAATACAAATAACACTGTTTGGGGTTAGTTTGTAGAATTGTATTTTGGTCCATGCTGTTAATTCTATATCATTATATTCCTCTTCCATTAGTTTAAAAGCCTCAGAACAGCAGGTCCTCAGGCAGTGGTAAGAATGATGAAGCCAAGTCTTAGGCTTCAGCTGCTGCAGTCAGTTCATAAAAACTCTAATTTCAGCCGCCTCCATTCTTTACTGCTTTAAATAATCTGCCCTCAGAACACTAAGGGGAAAGAATGATGAGGGATACAGATTTAACACTGTTAGAGATGGGGGTTTGCCCCATCTTCTAGTCCTGAGCCGATAAATCACCGCTCTTAAAAATACTCAACCCATTAAAAAAAAATTATCAACAAGACATCCCCAATTTACTCTGACTATGCAGTAGTTCCACATAATCTGCTGGCAGTAGAAACTTCTTTGGTGTCAGAGTCAGGTCTTCCTGAAACCACAAACGGCCAAGTCTGTAAGCAAAAAAAAAGTATTTCTTATTAAAAGAAAGTTTATCCTCGCATGAAACTGGAGCTTTATTACTGATAAATGTCTAACTCTAGTTCAGTTGCAAACACGTCATCATGTTTTAGTCCCTGTGGGAAGCACAGAAAGAGCTGAGTTCCTCTAACAAATATTTTCATTACGGTTTTCATTATAATTAAATGTTCCACAGAAGGTCTGCAATGGTCAGCAAGTGTTCTCATCCAAACTGCAACATTTTTCTTGCTTTGAAACGGTTTGCACCATTTAATGCATAAAAACCATATAAACTATTCCAAAACAATCACCCTGCTGTATACAAGAAAACGTTTTACCCCGTGACAAGCATCGGGCGTTTAATTTTGTACCGATGAACTCATGACGCTACGCTTGTGCTGCAGGCCAGCCCGCAGTCCGAGTTACTCCTTTTTCGGACACTGAGCTTGCCTAATGCCCGAGGAATGTAATCTTTAGGGTCCTCTATTCCGACTCCCCAGGACTGACACACCCACCACCACCGATGGCCAAGCGCGGCCCCGGAGTCGCCCACGGTGCGAGGGCCACCGGGAATTTGCGGAGCGGCCAGGGCCGCCCCGCCGCTTCTTCCAGGGCGGGCACGGCCCGAGCGCTGCCAGCCCTGCCCGGGGACCGGCCCTGCGGGGCTGCTTCCCCCGCGGCTGCCCCGCGCCGCGTCCCGCCCGCCCCCGCGCCGTACCAGGTTGACGGGATGGACGTAGCCGTTCTCGTAGCGGTCCTCCTGCAGCAGCTGCCGGAGGTGGGCGATGTAGCTGGACGCCAGGCGCAGCGTGTCCAGCTTGGAGAGCTTGGTGTCGGGCGGCACCCAGGGCAGGCTCGTCTTCAGCCGGGAGAACGCCTTGCTCAGCACCCGCATCCGCGCCCGCTCCCGCGCGTTGGCCGCGTTGCGCTGGGACTGCTTCCCCTCGGGCGGCGGCCCCCGCGGCCCCGACGCCGCCTTNGCAGCTGCTCTCGCCGTCCTCCTCCTCCTCTTCTTCCTCCTCTTCCTCCTCCTCCGCCGCCGAGGAGTTGTCCCCCGAGGGGTAGAGCTCGCCGCGGGGCTGGCGCTTGGCCGGCGGCGGGGGGTAGTCCAGCTGCAGCGCCCGCAGGTCCATCTCGGGCAGCTCCTCCGCCTCGCTGCCGGAGCCCGTGGACATGGCCCCGGGCGGGCGGCGGGGAGGCGGGCGGGGGCGGACGGCCGAGCCCAGGCGGCCCAGAGCGGGGCGGCCCCGCCGCGGAGGATCCGTGCCGGGGGGG